>NHNX01000008.1:1224464-1348866 GCA_002786045.1 Zasmidium angulare
GCTGCAGGAGCACGGCCAATCGGCGGCGAGTGAAACGCGGACCAGCGGCGCCTTCCCTGTTCGAGGGCTGGCGGCGCGCTGGCGCGGAATTGGGATTGCGTGTCAAAGCACCTGCCTCTCCTTTCTTCATAGACCAGCCGCGAGATTCTTGTCGTGCCTCCTCCACTCGCTGCTCGTTGCCCATCCACACTCACGCCCAACACTCGACGTGCCAGGGAAGCCACATTCGCTCGTTGGTGTGTGCAACCGATTCACTGCTGCTTCTTCCACTTCTTCTTCTTACACTCGCTCAACCACCAACCCCATCCATTGACCCGCCGTCTGCCCAGCGACGTCGACTTATCACCACCCACACGTGCCCAGCAGCTTTAATACCCCAAGGTAAGAGCTCCGCCGCCTGCCTCCGCCCTGCCATCGCCGCCAATGCCATCCTCCGCCCTCGCCAGCGCCTCGACGCCCACCGTAAACAAACCCTGAGAGAGCGCGTCGCTGACACCCCTGACACAGTTATCCGCCCAGCGGACCTCTCACAATACAATGGCCGGTCTGAGATACATTGCCCCGGCCCTGGCCGTGGCAGCAGGTGCTGTTGGTGAGTCCATCGAGCAGCTCGACACCATCCAATACCATTGAAACTGACACCCGTCCAGCACAATCATGCGGCAGCGGCTCCACCACCACCATTCAAAGCAACTCCGACGCAACTGCCCTTGCGAACTGCCAAACATACTCCGGCAGCATCGCCATTGCGACCGGCACGACCGACAACATCATGCTTAACGGCATCACCGAGATCTCCGGCTCCCTCATCGCAAACAACGTCACCCAGATGACCTCGCTCGCCGCAGACAGTCTGACAGAGATTGGCGAGGAGTTCAACCTGAACGGTCTGACCGTCCTTTCCACTCTGAACTTCCCGGCTTTGAAAAAGGTTGATACCATTGATTGGGTTGCTCTCCCAGCTCTGCAGGGCCTGTCCTTCACTGCTGGTGTTGAGGAGATCAACATGCTCACCATCGACAACACCCAGCTGGGCTCGCTCGACGGCATCGACCTCCAGGTCGCTGATACCATCTCCGTCACCAACAACCCATACCTCACTTCGGTGAACATGCAGCTTGGCAACGTGACCAAGTCTCTTACATTCGGAGCCAACGGCCGTGACCTCCAAATCGAGTTCCCCAATCTCATCTGGGCCTACAACTTGACATTCAGGAACTGCTCCGACATTAGCATCCCATCGCTCGCCTCTATCAACGGCTCCCTGGGCTTCTACAGCAACGGTTTCGACAGCTTGTCCGCACCCAACCTTACCAGCGTCGGGTCTTCTCTGTCTTTCGTCAGCAACGAGGAGGTGACTAACATTACCATGCCTGAGCTTACTACGATTGGCGGTGGTTTCCAGATCGCCAACAACACGGCTCTCGAGACCATCAACGGCTTCCCATCGCTCAAGACTGTTGGCGGTGCCCTTGACTTCAACGGGGAGTACTCTAAGTAAGTTGCGGAATGCACACTTGACGAGTGACCAGCTGCTAACACTGACTTCAGCGTCTCGCTTCCTGCCTTGACCGACGTCCGTGGTGCTTTCAACCTCCAGTCGACCAAGAACATCAACAGCGCCTGCGACCACTTCGAGCCCCTCTCCGGCCAGAACAACGTCATTAAGGGCGAGTACACCTGCAGCCAGACGAGCAACCCACAGGGTACCGGCACTCTGCCTGACGGCACCAACTCTGGCTCTGACTCAAGCACGACATCGTCCAGCGCGGCTCACCCAATGCTCATCCCAGGCGCAACTGGTGTCCTCGGTGTTGTTGCCGCCATCTTCGGTCTCCTTTGAGCAAGCGTCGACGACTGGGCGAGAGATTTATTTCAGCTTTGCGGCGGCGTTTGTGTGGTCTTTCTCGCTCCTTGGGCACTTGAACAGTTCGGCATGCATTGCATAGACTAATCGTAGCACTCTCACGCATTGAAAGATACACAATACCCGTCCTTCTCCCTTTCTTACGAAACCGATGACAGTTCTTCAGCGAGCGCTTTGGGTTGCTTGGGCACACGGCTCACAAAAGTGGGCAATGCATGCTGGACGGCCATTCCTTCGGAGGCGCAAGTGGAGCTGGGATAGACTATTCAAAACGTAATCGGGGAGGAAGACGACGACGAGGAAGGACGCCGGATGAGAGGCGACATTTGGTAGCTGCAGTTTGGGTGGACTGGCTGCACAGCACGGGGCGTTTTGAGCTGCGGTCGACATCGCGGCTTGGGGACTCTTTTTGTATGCTACCAAGAAGGCAAACTAATACAACTACTTGTCACTCTTACTACTCGTACTTCTTCTACTCTCGAGCACGCGCGATGATCGATTGGTCAAGTGTTGTGATGACGATCAAACTGAAGGAATGGAAGTCGCACTGCGTCTTGGTGCTGATTAAACTTTCCGCCTCCGCAGCATCTTTCGACCTCACGTCTCACCAACCTGACCTCCTCGCAGAACGGTACTCTGGTCGGCCATCTCCAAATCACCGCATACGCACCCACAGCTCCGAAGACGGCCGAAATGGTCAGTATCCACCCACACACCACAACCAGGTGCTCATGCCCGATCTCCTGATGAGAGGCCAGCAGAGCTTGCGCTCAACCTGCCCTTGCGCCAAACCCCAGTCTAGAGTGGCGGGTGGAAGACGATGCCGGGCGGGGATGGCGTAATTGCTGCGTTTCGCCCTAGACGACATCTCTCTTTCTTCGAGATGTCACATTTGCTCCCCAGCGACCATCAACCACTTTTACGCGCTGCTGCTGTTGGGATTTGCCCTCAGTTGCGAGGACGGCCTGGCATTGGCTGCTTGACGTGCGAGTCCTGCCTGCACGCGTTGCACTGACAGTAGCAGGATCCTGGAAGGTGCGGGTAAACAAGCGCCGCCCCATGGCCGCACTGCATACAACTGTCGTTACACAAGTCGACCGGCTTGTGCGCACTCTGGCACTCCGTACCCGGTCTCGCAGGCTCAAATCTGGTTGCTTTGCACGTCTCGATCGATGGGCAGCGCGCGTTCCCCTGTCAGACTGCTGGTCTGACTCGTCGGTGCGACTTGAAGTCCTGCACTCCACGGCGTCTTGACTCCACCAAGACGCACAGCATGAGCGTTGAATTATGGTTACAAACAGGGTCTTCCCAGCGTCTGTTGCACGCTGCTGCCTGTCCTGCATGCTTCCGATTGCCGCGTGCCTGGACACCTGGTCGACATTGACCATGTCGGCGCGAAGGCCCAATCACCGTCGGTGGGTCGCTAGGCAGGCGAAGTATCGCGCGAGACTATGCTGCTATCCTTTTCTGACGAGGAGAAGTCAGCGCATGGCTGCATGAACGATCCTCGTAGGGCTATGTGTGTTGAGGCAGCGGTAAGCACTTCTGCAAGAGTGTTGACGTTCTTCTTGCATTGACGTGCAGCTGTACAACTCTGCCAACACAAACATGGAGGAGAGATCTAGCCTACTATGGCATCTTCGACTTTGCGGTGAGTGCTGCACGGTGTTGGATGGCCCGATGCTCAAGCCCGTACAACCACAGACAGGACCCGCTCCCGGCGCATCTTTCAAGCGACACCAATTGATCGGACAGCTCAGAGATCTACTACCTGCGGGCCGTGGAAGACAGCTCCGATGCTGTCTCTCATGCATTGAAAGGCAGTCGACCAGCAAGGGCTGCAGTCACTGTCGTGACTGCCGTACCCAATATCCTACCGCCGCCGATCGCCGACTCCAGTCTTGGCCTTAATTGGGGCTGTGAGCAAGCGCTGCCCTTGCTCGAGTTCGTCTCGAACAGTCGAAAATGGTCGAGCAGACGCCTGACCTTGCCGCTCTCATCCCGGCAGATTGTACAGCTGCTCAAACTTTAGCGTCCGGGCCGTGAGATGGACGATCCACCCATCTCGAATGTTGACGGTGCTCGTCCATGCTGGACCGAATTCACGAAGCATGATGGACCAAGACGAACATGGGTTTGTGCAGTGGTTAAATACGTGGGTGAGTTCCTGCTTGTCTGGCTTTTCTTCTCCTCATTCGCTATCATACGATTTGAGTTTGCTCTTGCATTGAAACATTGTGGTGGTCTTTTGCTTTTTTGCAGGCGGTCTTGTTGCTTTTGCCAGTTTGACTACATCCCGATTTCGCCCCCTTGTCTCACACACCCACCCATACGACCAACCCTCTACACAATCTTACACCAAGCACATCCCGCCCGGACCTCCAGCCATGGCCAATCATCACAGCCAACAAAACGGGTAAGCTTCTACACAAAGATATAGTATCGACGTTACGCTAACGTTCAAAGTCACAACCTACCGCCCTGCAGCACATTGATGCAGAGTCTCGTTCAGTGCCGAGCATCAGACTGCAATGCACTCTTCTCTTCGGACAGCCAACGCAATCAACATGAACGAAACTGCGATTTCGTAAAAGCTCAGCTCCGACTCACTGCCATGACGATTCAACAACTTCTACTTCAACGACAAGGACAAGGACAAGGACAAGGACAAGGACAAGGACAATACCCGGTCCAACCACATCGGCTCGACATTCAGCTGGCACATATCAACATTGATACGGACAGTGACGACTCATCGTCCATCCCATACACCCCAGATAACAGCCGTGCCCCTTCGATCTCGGACGCCAACGACCGCCGCCAGTCAGCAGGTGTCATCCGCACAATCCGCCGCCGCTTCCGCAGCGATTCATCTACACCCGAGTCCGAACTCAAAGACTCATCCCAGCCTAAACGCATCAAGAAGCAGGAGAAAGAAAAGTATTCCCGCGAGCAACAAGCCTCCTGCCTGTGGCGAATGGAAGACTTCCTGCGCATGTACGTCGGATGGGAACGTCGCGAGCAATCCGGCGGCAACGGCAACGGCGCCGGTCTGAACGCCAACAAGACCACCATCATGCGTGGCATGGAAGATCTCGTCTACCATCTCCTCCACCAAGACTACTGCGCGGGTCTCCAGAACGGCGACCTCGAGGAGCGTCAGGCCAAGATCCGCGCCATCCTCGACCGTGCGGCAGAGAACACGCCATATACCGACACGTTCATGGCCACGAACGGGGAGCCACTTTGTGCCCATGAGGATAGTCGAAGCAAAGAGTGCATCGTCCATGGACACCCAGATTGGAGGGAGTGCCGACGACTGCACACAGACCCGAGGTTCGCGCAGAGGAGAGACGAGTACCTCATGAGGCTGGAACGACAGAGGTCACAGCAGGAGGCCTATCTGAGAGCTCAGAGGATAGCTGTGCTTCGGCGAAGCTGATTGAGGCATAGACCTTTCCCTTTGGCTTCAGCATCCTTTGGCGGCAATATTTCCACAGCGACACTGTTCTTGGGCGGTATTTTGAGCGATCCATTTCGGACTTTTGGCTTTTCGGCACTCGATAAAAGTACTTTGGGCGGCGATATCCTAGCGATTGATTTTTTTCGGCATTTTGGTTTGAGATTGTGGGAATTGTATTATAGCTTTACAGACATTGATGATGATGACGATCACGACGATGATGATATGAGATTGGATGGACATGGAAGTGGACATGGACATGGATGGGGCCTTTGATGATAATGTGTATGTTGTTAGTGAGATAGATCTTTTTGAGAAAAGGAGAAATGTGTATTTGGTAGATGATTTGTCTTTTCTGTACTTGTCAGTCTGCAATATCTTCGAATGAATACTGTGAATCGGATGTTCTCACAAAGCGGTCTGGCTCGGTCGTGTGGGTTGACGATTCGCCGAGTCTCCACCAGACGTGCATGTCGAGTGGGCACGAGCACATCCGCACTCAGCCCAGCAGAAACAATTGTACAGGTATTTGGCTGTTTGTGACAGGAGTGCTCGCGCACCTACCCCAGCGCAATCATCTACTCGTGCTGGATTGCCCCGAGCCTAAAACGGACTACACTCAGCCACCGGACTACAGTAGCATTTCTCGGCTTACCTCGCTGCACCCCCCGAATCTATTGTCAAATCTCGACAAATCTGTATCCTAGAGTGAGAATCCCCACCCCCCAGCCCTTCGCTGCACCTGGATCCTCCCCAGAGATTCTCCCTCCCTTCGGGGGGCCCCTCTAACCTGGGGCCCCTCCTAGGTTTGCTTCGGCTCACGAAAACGATTGAGACTAGGGTCGCCTCGCCGGCGGGGCAGACGTTCATCGAGAGAGAGCTGGGCAAGCACAAGTGTGTAGTGAAGCTAACACTGCGTGGCATCAAGCAAAGGGGGTGTGGCGAAGTAATCCGCGAAATCCTACTGTAGTCCGGTGGCTACTGTAGTCCGTTCTAGGCTCGGGGTGCTGGATTGGCTTTGGCAACCACGTTTTGCATGGGTCCAGCTGCAGCCACGAGGAAGCCAACGTTAGGTAGGGTGCATCGGCTAAGGTGAAGTGAAGTGACATGTTACGCGTCACAAACGATCGAGTGGCGATTGGAAGAGTTTTCTTCAGCTTCTAGAGCCTGGGATGTAACATGCATGGCGCTTGGGGAGTTATGGATACTAGGATTGCTGCGTGAGAGGAAGAAGTGGCGGCATTGTTGTCTTTGTGAGAAAGAGACCGTGGCTGTTGGTCAGCGCTACTATTCTTGAAGCAAGTGAGGTTGACAGATAACCTGAGGCTGCCACGTAGCTTGGCGCCTTTCGAACCCCTACCAGCGGAAGCAACCACGAGTCGCATCTCAACCGCACCGACCACCACCTCCTCCGCAACCACCACCACCCCATTCACTCGCTTTACCCATTGGCCCGGACTAGACTCACCACATCCCTTCTGCGCTTCCTCCCGACGAATGCCCTCTTCGATTCTGGCCCTCTCTACCACGACGTGAGCCGCAGTAGGCCCCCCAGGGAGCGCATTTACCATAGCAGACCACGAAGGGCAGGGCGTACGCCGCCGGGCGTCGTCGCTCAGTAAACCCCAAAAGTCCCTCACAATGCTCCTCCCCAAAGGTAGCGCCATCAACTGGAAGAGTACGCGCGCACGATTACCTCCCAGTCGAGCCATCTGGAATTTCCTCGCCCGTACGCGCTTTCTGCTGTTCGTGGCCGTCGCAGGCATAATCATATTAATATGGAATGGCGTTAGAGGGACCGCGGGGGATTGGCAAAGGTGAGATATACGTGCGAGATAAGGTGGGAGGAAAGGTAACACGCAGAGGATGAGATGGCTGACTGCAGGATTGTACGAGCAGGTTCTACTGCTTTGGACCCGCGAAATCCCCCATGCAGATGACGCCGAACGAGCAGGCGCAATGGGCAGGGCATCTACAGACACCTGTCATCTTCAACCACCACGAAGCCATAGAGATCAACAGCTCCTCCATCAAGCGCGTCGACCTCAACCCTATCACCTCCACTCCACAAGCCCTCGCGAAGCAAGAGCGAGTCCTTATCCTCTCACCGCTACGAAACGCCGCTCCCTACATCGAGCAGCACTTCGACCTCCTCTCGCAACTTACCTACCCGCACCACCTCATCGATCTCGCCTTCCTCGTTGGCGACAGCACAGATGACACCCTGGCAGTTCTGGCGATGGAGCTGGAACGGGTACAGTCAAGAACAGACAAGATCCCTTTCAACAGCGCCCTGATTGTGGAGAAAGACTTTGGAGTCACGCTCAGTCAGAATGTGGAGGATAGACATGGTTTCGCAGCGCAAGGACCGCGGAGGAAAGCCATGGGCAAGGCGAGAAATTACTTGCTTTCGGCTGCGTTGAAGCCTGAGCACAGCTGGGTGTATTGGCGGGACGTGGACATCAAGGACAGCCCGAGCAAGATTATTGAGGACTTTGTCGCGCATGATCGCGATATCCTGGTACCCAGTACGTATCTACGGGCGGATATGTGCAAAATGAAGGGGATGGAATGCTCGCTAACAGGATGCTACTGCAGATATCTGGTTCCACCGATACAAGGACGGACACGACATAGAAGGTCGGTTCGACTACAATTCGTGGCAGGAGTCGGACACTGGGCGTAAGCTCACAGCCAACCTGGACAAGGACATTGTCCTTGCTGAAGGTAAGACATTTAAAAGCATCATTTGGCATCGAGAAAGTCAAACTGACGAGTTTACCAGGATACAAAGAGTATCAGACCGATCGCAAGTACATGGCACGCATGGGCGATTGGAGAGATAACAAAGATATGGAGATTCCGCTGGATGGTATTGGTGGTGTTAATATTTTGGTCAAAGCGGATGTTCACAGAGCTGGTGAGTCTAGAACCATCGCCCTCAATATCGATGAGGCCGGTGCTGACTTCATACCCACAGGCATCAACTTCCCCTGCTACGCCTTCGAGAACCAAGCGGAAACCGAGGGCTTCGCCAAAATGGCACGGCGGGCGGGTTACGGCGTATATGGCCTGCCGAACTACGTTGTCTGGCACATCGATACTGAAGAGAAGCCTGGTAATGCATGAAGAAGACAAGTGTGAGGCACCAAACGAACGATACAGGATTTTTGATGGGACAACTCTTTCTTGTGGCGTCAGAGAGGCAAGGCAAGGCAAGAGAGCAGTGGGTGCATCAAAGGGAAAGAGATTGTTGTTTATCACGATATTCATCTGGTCCTCCCTTCTTCGCCCCTCCACCCAACCCCAAATCTGTGTTGTGTGCTTATCTGTGTTGTTGTTTCTGCTTTGGAGCATACTTTTTGCGAGCGATTGAGATAGATGACAGGCTTGGCGATGCTGGCCTTGGGTATTACTTTGGTCTGTGGAGGACATGGAGCGGAATGGCGTCGGGTTTGGGCGAGGTAAGAGGAGGATGCATGGATGGATGGGCTGGCGTTTCGACGGCCTTGCTTTGGGTTGTATGTATATTTCGGAATTGAAAGTGCATATATATGGTCTTGTTTCATGGCTTGGGTTCTCAGTGAGTACAAGTAGTGCGTGCTTTCGATGCACAGGCTTGCTATGCTTGTGTTGTTGGCCATTGTGAAGTACTTCATGTTGATGTCATTTTGAGGTGTTACGAACGCTTTTGGGTACGTGGATCGTTTATATTATACGCTGACCAACTAACGAGGTCTGTTTCCTATTCTTCCAACAGCCATGCTTCTCTATTGGATCTCAGTTATTCTGCACAGCATCGACATCGACATCTAGAAGCGAAGAACAAGAGCTTAGTGGCTGTTCGGTGTATGGAGCAAGTTTTGTTCTAGCTTACCTTCGATTCTCCACATATACCACATGAACAGGCTCCTGCATCACGAGACAAAGTCAGCTCTGTTCACGCTCCGATGCAGACGATAGAGGATGAGAAAGGAAACGACTCACCTGTACGGCCGAAACGCCTCCGCAACCTCCACCATTTCCTTCTCACTCATATACTTCCATTTCCCACCTTTCCCGCTCGTCTTCAGCTTCTTCACGTCTCGTCCTTTGTACGCCGCCATTCCCCTCTGCACGCCCAGATCACCAGTCGAAAAGACATCCATGCGTTTGAGCCCGAAACACATGAACATCTCCACACTCCATGCACCCAATCCTCGCACGGCTATGAGGTTCGCGAAGACTTCTTCGTCGGTGCCTTCGAGGAGCATTTTGACGGTGAGCTCGCCTGAGTCGAACTTCTCTGCGAGTCCTTGGACGTATTCTGCTTTGCGTTGCGAGAGGCCTGCGGTGCGGAGGACGGAGAGCTCGGTCTTTGCTACGAGGGAGGGTGGAGGGAAACCTGTTGGACAGCTTTCTGGTGGGAACAAGGCGATGAACTTGTTCTTGATGGATTTGGCTGCGGCGCCGGAGACTTGTTGGGCGAGGATGCCGGATACTAGAGAGCGGAAAGGGTCGATCTTTTCGGCGAGACCCTCTGGGCTGAAGATTCGACAGTGATGTTGATCTATTACAGGCTTGAGGGATGGGCCAACTTGAATGAGGTGGGCGCAGGCTTCGTCTAAGAGGCATTTGGTTGTTGTGGTTGTCGAGGGCTTTTTGGAGGGAGAGCTTTCTTCAAAGTTGCTGTAGGGTTCAAGCTGAGTTCCGCCTGGTGTCACGAGAGTTGCGTTTGTGTGATGGGGTTCTGCTGGGCGGGTTGGTGGTGGTGAGGCGTCGTCGATGTCGCCGGTGCTATAGTTCTGTCCCAAGCCGCTCGAGCTAGTCATGAGACCTATGGCGGATGGCGTGGGAGTGAATGGCGGCGGTTGCTTGGGAGTGCCATCTTTCTTGCTGGCCACTTTTCGACGTTTGTTGACGGGAGTTGCTGGTGGCGGGGGCATATGTTGCGAGTCGAGTTCAGCTTGTGATGGTTCGCCATTTGGTGAGATGGCCGTTGATGGTATATCCTTTGACGCTTTGCTCTGGCGGCCTCGTTTCTTGGGCGGAACTATCTTCTCTGCAACACTGCTAGACGTCAACTTCTCTGGCAACGGTTTCGTCTGCACACGAGCAGAGCGTCTCAATGACATGGCGATCGATCTGTGATGTTGAGTTCCCAGAGCTCTGAGTTGCCTCGGAAGTAGCAGTGAGGATCTGGAAGACGTCTCAAGTAGGAGCAAGGAGACTGCAACACGATACGCCAGAATTTGATCTTGTGTTAGATCCGAGGCTAAGGTATGAACAGTTCTTCAAATGCGAGGTTGGTAGAGACGATGAAGCCTGCGGTCATCGCGATGGAGGAGGTGCATGTCATCGGGTCGCATTCGCGAACCGGAACTTGGCATACGCGAACTCACGTGCTTGAGGAATTGAAGTCAATCACCATCTCAACGGATGGCCACAGGGCCATGGAACAAGTCTCGCAATTGCAGCTCTTGTGGAATGGCATGGAGGCAACGAGTGTGTTGGAAGACTGTTGGTTCGCTCGAATATGGTACACTCAGTGCCGTGAATCTATGCCAGCCACAAAAAGGCAAGACTCGGTGAAAGTCCTGCTCACCCAAATATATACATTCTCTCCGTGTCTCTCTTGCGTGATCTTCGTTTTCCTATTTCTTGGGCGTTGGCTTGGTGATTTGCATTGCCTCGAGATCCTCTCTCTCCTTGATCTCGACTTCGATCTCCTTGATGAGTGGTGACAGGTATGGGTAGTCCTAGCAAATGTTAGACAATGGGTTGCCAAAGTGACAATCGCAAACGACAGATTATCATGTTTGCTCCTCGGGGTATATGTACCTGGTCCGGTTGAGTCCACTCATGCTTTGGAAGCAGCTGATGCGCCAGAGAGCACTGCCATACCTATTAGTATACTGTCCCGTCCCAGTACTCATCCACATTGCGAAACGTATACCTGGAATGCTCTTCGCATACGGAAGACACGGTCGTATGCTTCTTTCGGTGTGAGGCGCTTCAATGCAAGCTGGACCTGTGGGCTCTCCTCCGGGATCAAGTCATCGGCCCTGCAGTCCCAGTTCGATCAGCAAATTGTCCTCCCATGACTTCCTCATCTTGCTGTGCTCTTCCCGTCACTCAATTGCTCCTGTTGCCCTTCACATACCGCAGTCCCAACTTCCGGTATCCAGCATTGTCAAAGTACCACTGCGAGAGAGGCTTCATCCACCGCTGCAGCCAAGGCCGCTTCATGATGTAGGGCGCGAGCGAAGGGACCGACATCGTGAACGTTTGCGAGGGGGTATCGTGGAGGTGTGTGGCGTGAGTGGTGTCGTTGATCGCAAGAAGCTCCTTTGCTTTCCGCTGCAAGAGCCAAGCATTGGAGTAGTCAGCGATTCGGCTTCTGCCCATTGGCCCATCACGCCCCGCAGAACGCAATCGGAGGAAAGCTCGACGACCAGCAACCAACGTCACATCAATCGTTTCATTCACTCAACTCCCGCATTGCTCACGTGGTACCCGGCCTTGGATTGGATACATGCTCTGGTAGAGCCTTTGACTCCTCTGACACGCGAATGGCAGCCACGTGCTAAGCCGCGAGTTGCCATCGTCCCGGCGGGGCTTTGTCATTGTGCGCCGGAGAGAAGGCAGGCGCTTTGCTGAGGTCTTCACCATTTCTACCTGCCGCCGAACCAGCACCTCTGCAGCATGATCTCGCTAGAACGTCGTCCTCGGTAGTCCCTATTTCGGGCCCATGCAGAACACCACCGCCAGTTCTGCTATGTCGTCTGACGGCACCGGCCCTCCTACGAACACCAACACCATCCCTGATAAGACCAAGTCCGCCCTCGTCGGCCGCACACCATATCCTAAGGTCGCAATATGGACGACCAACCTCTCGAGCGCCAGTGTCAACTCCTTCTCCGGTGCAATGGCAGGCATGGCCAGCGGCATTGTCACTTGTCCCCTCGATGTGATCAAGACGAAGCTTCAAGCACAGGGTTCCTTCGCACACGCCGACTTCCACGGTAGCCCAAGGCCGAGTGCAGTATATCAGGGTCTGATAGGAACAGCACGGACAATCATTCGACAAGATGGGCTTCGAGGAATGTATCGTGGGCTGGGCCCCATGCTGCTGGGGTATCTGCCAACCTGGGCAGTCTATATGGCGGTTTACGACAGCAGTCGTGAGTATTTCTACAATCATGGCTATGATGTGAAAGAGAGGGACAAGTGGCTGGCCCGTATATATGCTTCTCTCGCCGCTGGCGCGTGCAGCACTCTTGCAACAAATCCTATATGGGTCATAAAGACTCGCCTGATGTCGCAGGTCTCCAGGACTGCGTCAGACGGAGCCCGAACACCCTGGCACTACAGCAGCACTTTGGATGCGGCTCGAAAGATGTATCGAGCCGAAGGCATGGCCGCATTCTATTCAGGCCTTGCTCCTGCGCTTCTTGGCCTAACCCATGTTGCCATTCAGTTCCCTCTGTACGAATACTTCAAGATGAAGTTCACAGGTCTCGAAATGGGCGCAACGCCCACCACCCACGGCGAAGCTGGCAAGAACACTGCCGGTATCCTCGCAGCGACGGTCATATCGAAAGTTTGCGCAACATCCGCCACGTACCCCCACGAAGTCCTCCGCACCAGGCTACAGACGCAGCAGCGCGTCCATGTCGAGGATACTCATAGCGGTGTAGGTGCAGTCCAGCACAGCCAGAGAATCTCCTCTTCTAAGCGTATTGGAAACACTGACGGTGTGGCCTACCAGCCGCGTTATCGAGGCGTCCTGTCGACGTGCCGCATCATCCTGCGAGAAGAAGGCTGGAGGGCATTCTACAACGGCATGGGCACCAACATGATTCGTGCGATACCGGCGGCGATGACGACGATGCTCACGTTCGAAAGTATTAAAGGCGCAATCGGGACGCTTCAAGAGGAGGGCAGAGAATTGATGAACGAGAAGGGTTGATTGAGCCTAACGAACAAATTGCGAGACTGGGTCGTTGAGAAGTGCTGAGCTGTCCATATGGGTTCGTGTGGATTCAGACGAAGAAATCACAGGCGAGAGATGCATTGTTACGTATTCCAAGCGGCAGAGATACTCCATTCTGTACCGGCATTACGGCGGCATTCGTGGGAACCTACTGAAGCATGGCGTTTGGGAGTCGAATGTGGCGAGGCTGCATGGGCAGGGCCGCAAGAAGAAAGACCCGCGGCGATTAGACGGTATTCATGGTCTTTGCAATCGTACGTACAGAACTTCTGGAACATTCTTCATTTGACTTCATAATGCTAGTTGCTGTCCTCCATGACTGAAGTTCAGCTGCTGGAACCACAGACTTGATTGCATGCTTCACTTGGCGTCACTCACTGTCGACATTGGCACATGATCGACAAGTGGAATGGCTCATATTGTTGACCTTATATCTTCGGACCTCCTCCACCAGTGTGGACCTTTATCAAACACCAAAGTCAACGTCTATTGCCAACATCAGCTCGGACCAGTCCTCAACTGCAATCACACCAGCCCGGCCAGTCGTGCCAGGCGACTGGTAGCACTCGATTACAATCACAGTGAGTCCTCACACCTCACGCCGCCAAACCTTCTAGGTTGCCAGCCGATTTGCTTGCAACGGGGCTGACATCACCTTGGAAGAT
This sequence comes from Zasmidium angulare, assembly GCA_002786045.1. Classification (NCBI taxonomy): domain Eukaryota; kingdom Fungi; phylum Ascomycota; class Dothideomycetes; order Mycosphaerellales; family Mycosphaerellaceae; genus Zasmidium; species Zasmidium angulare. Next base: position 1,238,435 of record NHNX01000008.1, read on the forward strand.
TGCCACAGCCGCAACGCCATTTCGCAGCAAGGACAGCAAGGCATCGCCGAGTCATCACTGCGAAAGCTGCTCGTCACTTGGCAGACACAATGGTCGGCCGAGATCTAAGCACCGAATGGACACACGACGGCTATTGGAAGCTACCAGAGTACAACTTCTCTTCTCACAAAGTCATCGAGATCAAGAATGAGCTCGCCAAACTCCACTATCACGTGCCGAACGAGACGAAAAGACAGGATGCTCTAGACTACCATCGCCGCGCTCAGCGTGGACAATTGTCATACTTCAAAATAGGCAACGACCAACTGCGAAGCTTCATCAGAGGTCGGCAGATCAATCTGAAGGCCCATATTGGCTTGCGCAAGGGAACGAGAACAGAGTTGATGCAGATTCTGAAAGACGCCGACGACGACCTGGAGTTTAGAAGATTCACCGACCTACCGCCGGAGCTGAGGAACAACGTCTATGAGTACTACTTCGCAGAATTTACGCAGCCGATCTACGCCCCAGCGCAGCCTCCTCTAACACGCACGTGCCGACTGCTGAGAAAAGAGGCGCTGTGCATGTTCTACAACTCGTCGACGTTTCTGCTACCCCTAAGCATCAGCAGTGAGATCAAACGCGGCTTCAAGATTCCTCCTCAGATGGAACTTTTCATACACAGTTCAAGTTCTACGAATATCGCAGGAATCCAGCGTCTCACCATCAGACTTGCCCCAGACGACCCAGCCCTGGCGCTCCGCTGGGTTTCAGCACGAGACTTCATCAGAAGGGACGGCTTTTTGTCAGAGGATCAATCACGGCTCACTATGACATTCACGATCTCGTCCAAAGGCGGCGACTACACATTCCAGGCGAAGAACCTTGCTCACCGTCGGAGGACAGGAGATCTCATCTCGGCCGAAATCGAGAAGTTCGTGCAAGGCATCGTGGCGAGAGATGGGCGGGATCGGTTCAGGAAGGACGACTTCTACGAATTGAGACGGGTGGTGGAGACTGTATGTTGTGCTAAGAACTGATAGCACTGGGACAAGGCTTTCACGTAATACACGAAAGACGATGCCTGCTGGACAACGTGGGATGAGAGTGTTCCCAGCATTCTCTCTGTTACAATAGCACACAATCGAGGGTCGAGTCTACATATTTTACTGCGAGCGGTAGGGCTATCTGTGCCAAGTAAGTTGTTACAGACGTTCATATGGCAGTCCGTGCGCTTACTTCTAGGACATCAAGCTTGCACCTTCCTCTTTCCTTCCACCGACTTCCCCCAGACAACCAAGAGCTACGAAAGACACCACCACTTGGTTATCTCTGCCACGTCTCAACGCTCGTGCCGGCTACTATGCCTACTAGAGCAAATATGGCAAAGACGACCTTCACCGACCTACAGCCAGAACTGCGCTGTGTCGTCTACCACCATCTGCTCCAAGCCGACTGCGAGGTCCGAATTGCAGATTTGAGCAAACGCTGCGAACGCCATGACAAAACCAAAGGCAAGATATTCGCCGCCATTGTGTGTGTCAACAAGACGATTCACAACGAAGGTGAAGTTGAAAACTGTGAGCGATGCCAGAGGTAGAGACTGACATGTCACAGCTACTCCAATTGTGTACGGCTCCAACGTCTTCCGCGCCGTGTTCGAGCACTTCCTTACCTGCTTCTTCAAACAAATCGGACGATCAGCGCAGCATCTTCGTGACGTCGGCTTCGAGCACGCTTTATCAAAGAAGGGGTTTGGTGACATGCTCGTGGCGCTCAAGCCAGCCAAGCAGCTTTCCAAGCTGGTCTTGCCACATGATGATCTGCTCGCGATCTTTCGGCGCTGGGGACCTCCGTTTGCGTTCTATAACGTCGACAGCCTAGCTAGCCGGCTTGCTCCTCTGTTCAAAGGCCTCAAACGCCACCAGAAGAGAAATGCACAGAGGAAAGATCAGCCTCTGGTCGAGATCACATGCATCGAGGCAGATGTGGATCCACCGTGGCCCTACCAGTACAAGGAACAACAGGCTAAGGCCAAACAGCTGGAGACAGAGGTGAGGGAGCGAGTTGCGAAGAAGCTGGAATCGGTGTGAAAAGTCCGAGTCCGAGCACTACGACTGAAGACCTGCTTTCAGCGTGCTACATCATATGGTCGCGGAGGAGTCAGTCGCGAGATAAGCCCCTCGTGGAGCTCAAAAAGTGTTTTTAGGGAGTTGCGAAGGCGAGGGAGGACTGCCTTGATGCTTTCATGTCACATGATGCGGTAGGGGTATCTCTACAATCAAAAAGCAGCGAATCGTCTTTCAGCAAGGTCTTGTCCTGTGTCTCCATCGACCATTCATGTCTTCGTTCAATCCCACCTCAATAACTCCGCCCGAGTGACTCCCATCGGCCTGCTATTTGGTCCTTCAGTAGCTGCAGATGTCATCTTCGGCTTTGGAGCACCACAAGGTCCACATCGCCCAACGTCGCCTGCATTGAGATACTGACTATCCTTGCAAGTCTCACTCTTGCAGCGCCAACAGTTGGCTACAAGCTTCGGACGCAGGACATGCGAGCAGACCATACATAGTAGTGCACCAGATTCATTTTCCATAGAGCAGATGGGACATGCCTCTTGGCTGGTGGCAGCTGATGATGCGGTTTCAGGCGCTGAAGTTGGGGCTGGCGCAAGCATCGGGGTAGTCTCACTTGGTTGGGATGATGAGCCCGCACCGTCGACTTCACGCAGCAGATCAGCCTGGGAAGCCGAAAGCTTTTGGTCTGTTTGCCCAGGATCTGGATCTATGTCTTGCTGGCCGTCGAGTTCGCTCTCCGTGTCCGAGTCGTCGTGGTTGCTTCGAGGCCGATGGCGGACTTTCGTACGGCCGTTTGGTGATGTGCGGTTCGAACAGGGAGGGCCATCAAAATCGCTATCAGTCTCTGAATCCTCATGTCCCTCCTCGCCAGGCGCTTTACCCTTCCTTGTAGCGGGTGGCTTTCGCTTGGTCGCTGCGCTCAGCATGCGAAGGTCATCCAACTCCTTGTTTCCATCTTCCTCGTCCTCTTCCTCATCACCACAGACCTTTACCAAATCTCGGCCGCGACCATCCTTAATAGTCACAGCATCTCGTTCAACCTCGTCGTCTGCCTCTGATTCGGTTTCGCTGTCCACAATTTCCTCAGGCTCTGGTGTCTGTTCCTCTTTCTTTGCTTGCCCGAATCGGGCAAGAGCAGCGGCCGCTCTTAGCTCACGACCACGCTTGCTGTTTGCCACGCGAGGTTTACCTTGGCTTCTCTTGCCTCCGTTCATGGTCTCCAAGGCTCCTCTAAGAAGCTCATCATCACCGAGAGAAGCTCCATCTCCATGCTTCCCGAACTTGCGAGCAATTCGCCGTTGTTGTCTCTCCGCATAGCTCAACTTCTCTTGCTCATCAGTCCCACTTTGCCCTCGCTTCCTCTTACGCCCTCGCCTCCGATACGAGCCACCACACAGATGCTCAGGGATCTGGGTGTTGTCTGGCGGCGCAGCATTGATGAAAGCTCCGTTGTCCAATCCTCTTCCTCTTCCCCACATGCCTTCTCCTACATATCCTTCGCGCCATAAGCCCTCCATTTGTAGAGCGTATTCATTCCTTACATTCCAGAAAAAGCGACTGTGATTCATCTGCTTACAATGCGCCAGCTCATGCATCATGACCATCTGCACGAACTTGAGGGAAAGCCACCTGCCTGCCCGGTCTTTCAGCACCAACTGAATCACCTCGCCGGCGTTGAAGTTGCGGCCGAGGAACTCTGGGTTCTGTTCGTACTCTTCCAGAGCCATCACCGAGATGTAGTGCTTCTTCATGACTGGGTAGCATTGTGCTGCAATTCGAGACAGAAACTCTTGGGCAACGGCTTTGTCGGGTCCTCCGAGAGGCTTGATGAAGTTGATGTTCGGGTTGGGGCGTTGCTGGCGCTCGTTAAGGCGCTCGAAGCCAAGAGGCATCGTGGCAACCCATGTATCTGACGAGTCTGCGTTCGGAAGAGGGAGTGAAGCCTGCAAGGTCGATGGCGATGAGACGTGAAGTCGGCGGATTGGCGTGAGGATCCCGCGAAGTGGAGGACGCGATGGAGAACGCGCCAATGACGTCGATCGAGCACGGGCCTCTGGCACGAGCTCGTCCAACTTTCCCAGTTTCTTGCAAGTGAATGACCTGGCATTGTCCTGCTCCCATGCAGCTCTTCAGACGACAGCACATGCAAAATGTCTGCTTTCAACACACCCTGGTTCAACAGCCAAGATAGATCATTCTTCAACGTTTTAAACAAGAGCAAGATCGCCCATGTCATTCTCACTGCTGAAACGGACGACTTTGACGAAGAGACTGGCAAGAAATGGAGCGACGAAGGCTTCCACACCGTATATGTTCCAATGCTGAAAGGGGGAGATGAGTTCATCAAGCGATTACATACGGTTGGCGATAATTTTGGAGTTTCAGAGCAGTACGCTATCGTAGGTAATGCAGAGCTTGAATGTGGCATTGTGAACTGGCATGATCTGATTTTGAGTCCAGCATATGGGGATGCAGCACACCTAGCATTGGAAGCTCATACCAAACCAAATCACCCCAAGCTTGTAGCGATCGTTGCCTATTATCCTTCAACCATACCATCGATACACACAAAATACCCAGCTTCCGTGCAAGTCCTCGTACATCTGGCTGGTAACGAGATAGGTGTTCACAAGCACCCTGAAGTTCTTGGTATTCAAGGCAAGAAGAAGACCGTTCGGAAACGAATCGATCCGGGGTTTGGCTACGGCGAGTGTCTGAAGTTGGGCTTCCGAGCCTACACCTACTCAGGCGTACAGCCAGGGTTCGCCGAACAGGACCTGGAGGAACATGATCCGGTTGCCGACGAGGTTGCCTTTACTCGCAGCATACAATGTGTGCGCAAAGGCTTTCGCATGGAGAATGACATCGAAATGATGAGAGATCATCACGTCAGATACCTGCATTCAGGAGAACAAGCCAAAGCAGTCGCGCAAACAAGGCCATACGCGCATGTCATTCACGCCCCGACACTGACAGGTGGCGTTGGGCTAGAAGACATCACCGATTTCTACGAGAATTTCTTCACGCCCATTCCTCGACAATCGAACGTACAGATTCGTCTGCTAAGCAGAACGGTTGGGACTGATCGGGTTGTCGACGAGATCTATGTTTCCTTGACGCATACCGTGGCAATACCCTGGCTACTACCCGGTGTACCGCCTACGAACAAGAAGATTGAAATCGCGATCGTGTCGATATTCCATGCTCGCGGGGACAAGCTGGAGAGTGAGCACATCTATTGGGATCAAGCTAGCGTCCTTGTACAAGCTGGCCTACTCGATCCAAAGGCAGTGCCCGCTGCAATGAAGAAGAAGGGCGTCGAGCAATTGCCAGTGGTCGGTGCAGAAGCGGCAAGAGCGATCAAGAGGGGAAGCAGTCAAAAGGTGAATGATCTGATTCCAGACTGGTGAAATACTTGATACCTGTACGTTACAGCTGTGAGAATTATTCATCGAGACCAGTCAGAAAGGGAGGAGGAACCGAGAATTGTAAGGCTTCCACATTGGGCACTCATGGATCATATGTCGGGGCTAAGTTTACGCTAGTTCCATTGGCACCTTTTCTTTCGCTATCCGGTTTATTCATCTGCGACTCACGATCCTCACTCTGTAGGAAGATTTGAGATCTTGCGCAAAGAGCAATCGCGAGGCAGTAGAACGGAGCCAGCAGAACTCCACAACTTCGCCTGCCCCTTCCAGTGTACTGCTGAACGAACTTCCTTTGAACACTCGGACAAGCACAACGCCCATGCATCGCGACTCCCTTGAAGTATGACAGTTGGAAGTTGCGACTCATAATGGAGTCAAGCACGTCAGTTCTTGCAGACAACAACATTGAAGGTCTTCTTCTCCCTCTCGATTCCTGCAACCATCGCTACCGTCGGCTTCGAACAAAGCATTTCGCTATCTATTCAGTCCACCGTTATCAGACATACCTTGAAGACAGCCAGACATTCGCGCAATCTCAACTGCGGCATTCAAGTCCAACAACCACCTTGGCCGGCCATCGCCTTCCAACCAACTTCACAACAGTCGCCGTTACGAAGATGTCGCAGATCGCTCCAGCGAGCGTGACCACTGCACTCGCCACACAGAAGCTGGATGCGAACAGGGTCGGGTTTTCCGACCTACCAGCAGAGCTCAGGAACGTCATCTACGAGACCATTCTCATCAGGAGACGCAAGTTATGTGTTGTTGGCGGCGGGTTACGCAGCTCAGGGGTGCAGCTCAACAACACCGTGATCTACGTCTCGATCCTGCGCACTTGCAAGGCCGTCTATCATGAGGCTACCTCCATCCTCTACGCTGAAAACAGCTTCCTTGCCAATAGCAGTCTGGGTGCATGGCAATTCCTCAAGATGATCGGTGGCTCCGCGAGGTTTGTCCAGGCTCTCGAAAACAGGGACCCTTTCCAAACCATTCTACTGCAAGATTTTCTGAGGGTTCTTGCGGTACAGAGGTATCTGAAGTCGGAGCCCTGCGGATGCTGTACCTGGGGTGGCATCTCACTGGAGCTAGCCAGTGGCATCTGCCTCATTCGTCAGGGCGATCGAAACCACGCGGCGGTCGAAGCCGTCAGGTATCTGAGATCTGATGTCCAGGACCATTGCCGTAGGATGGAAGGAGTACAAGAGATCCTTGAGCTTCTGGAGTTCTCTGAAGATGTCCAAAATGATGCGTCCCAACCGCAGCTACGATGCCCAATCGAATACATCATCCAACGATACGACCGCACTCTCTTGCGTGAGCGAGCGGCTCGGATTCCTATCTGAAAAGTGCCCGGATGAGCTGGGTGGAGGACAAGACGACTGCAAATCGTGGCAAGCAAAGTTGGGGCGCATTGAATCTCGATCACGAGGGAAAGCTCAATCACGGGACAAGGAGCTGGAACACATCTTCTATTGAAAATAAGCAAGTCGAGGTTTGTGAGCTGTACCAACAGCGTTGTTATTGTTGTAATCATCAGTAATAAGTAGAGTTTTCGTTGGTCAAATACTACATTCCTTCATATTTCTACAATACCCAAGCGATGACTCCAAAGAACATCGCTGCAAATCCACTCATGATGCTCGACATTGGCGCAGAGCCCGTATACGGCACGACGCTACTTGTCGGACCGCTTGTCCCTCCCGGCAAGACCCCAGTTCCAGTCGGTCCAGCGGTCATGGAAGCGTTTGCCGAAGGAGAGATGAATCCATTGCAAAGCCCGTTGTTGCAAGTGTTGTAAGCACATTGTGCATTACTCGTGCAAGCCGCGTTGAAATTGCCACAGCGACGGATGAGCCCAGCATTGCTAGCCCAGCACTGAACGCCAGACTTGCATTGCTTGTCATCTGAACACGTAGCGCCAAGGTCGAGGGAGCCCTCTGGAGCTGTTATGGGTGGCTGTCCAGAGGGCTGGCTTCCTGGCGTGCCGGTGATGATGTTGGTACCAGAAGCGACGCCAGTCGAGCCGTACGGTTGAGGAGCTGAGGTGGAGGAGGTCGATGGTGCTGAAGTTGCTCCACCGGACGTGGCGGATGCGCAGTAGTCGCGGATGCGGGCACTGTCTTCACCCGAGCAAGTTGCTAGGTCGCATTGGCAGGCGACCTCACTGCCACCAGATGACAGGCATTGGTTGTATTTGGCTTGGCAGTCGTCTTGAGCGATTACAGTAGTGACTGCTGCTGCGACCGCAAGGAGTGTGAACTTCATCTTTTTGGTTGAATTGAATGGTGTTGTGAAATAGTCGATGTTCCGGTTGAAGAGCTGAATATGAATGTGCTGAGATGACAGAACGAGCGTGGAGCACTTGAAGGTCGGTGTTTGATGTCAATGAGAGACACAAGGACGCACAACTTACTTCTTATACGTGTTTCGCGATGTCATCAGGGTTCGTATGTGACCTCAGGCTGGCTGAGCAGCCAAGCCCATCCCAGTGCTGGCGCTCGTATCCACGGCTACCAGCCTCTTGATCCCGACACTATCCGCTACGCCGGTCTACAAAAGTCCAGACTTTTGGGCCTTGGCTTTTGTAAATAGCTGGTAGGTTCGCCGTAAATAGTAGCAGGGATCTGTAGGCGTTTGGTAGAGAAAGGTCGTGTCGAACATGTTCGCCACGAAAACTGCGATGAGAGGTTCTTTTACAACTCGCTGATCAAAGCCTTAGAGTATTCTTTCGCTCGGTGCTATTGATATTTACGAGCACTTTCCATACCTTATTATCATGAGTGGTTGAGTCGTGTCGAGGGCAGTTCGAATTGTGGATGTCGAACGATGAACGTGTCATGGAAAGATGTTGGCTGGGGAACACGGCCTAGACTGTTACTCTCGCCAACTCGATGAACCCATCCCACGATCGTTGCCGGGCGACTTGAGGATCGCGAGCCATCATGCGAACTCATCGTAAGGGTCGTGCGACATGTGCTGTATCATATTGCCCAGGATGATGCTGAAGGTAGGTAAGTGAGAGAGAGGGTCTCGCAGTACGTCAGGAAGGAGTAGAAACCTGGCAGCAGAACGAGTCAGTCGACATGAGGCTTTGAGCTGTGAGAAGCTCATCATAAGAATGATGCTCTCTCGATTCGATGGATTGTAAGCAGTGAGGTCTTCGAACGCGATAAGATAGAGATCCTTCCAGATCAGACAGAGATTGCGTTCATGTAGTACGCCGTAGAGATCTACGGTGCTCGGTAAATCCTGCCGATAGATCGTCCACGCATGTGAACGTCTGCATCATCGATCTTCACTCTTCCTCCTTTCCAACCACAACAAAATGGCAGACGATACACGGCAGCAGTCACAATCGCCAAAGGCGACTCCAGAGGACCTCTCGCGCGAGGCTTTGAATGTCAATCCCGACAACAAGGCCTTCACGGGCACTCAATGGCAAGGCGGAAAGCAAATACCTTACAAGCCTCCTGAGAATGCGAACCTCATGGCAGGAGGAACACAGCACACTGCGGGCGGGAAAGGGCCAGATGTGACCTTCATGAATGCGCTGCAGGTTGGGAAACCTATCACGGAGCTACATACGCGGCCATGTGTAAGAGATGCACTTATGACTGGGATTGGGGCTGGTTTTGCAATGGGAGGTGGAAGGCTCATATTTGGAAGTAAGGAAGAATGATGAACGTGATGGTCATTTCAGCGTAGCTAACGACTGTTGGCAGCTGTAATCTTCAAGGCCTGCAACTGGGCCGTGGGCACGTTCTGCGCCGGCGCACTAGTCCAATATCAATACTGCCTGTACAAGAGACAGGCCGAGAAAGAGGGCATGATGCGTGCAGTGGAAATCCTCAACAAGAAAGAGATGGAGAAGAAAGCGAGAGAACAGCGGAAAGAGACCTTGAGAAAAGAGCGACGAGAGACCAAGGAGAAGGAGCAAGATGCTCAATATGCAGCTCTCAAGGACAAAGAGACTGGTGGAAAGCCTTGGTGGAAAGTATGGTGACAATAATGCAAACCTCGACTTGAATGTACGATACGAACGCTGTACATTGCTGTATAGACCGAATGGACCGGCCATGAACTTACAAAAGGAGCACGCGAGATTGATGCGAGGGGATGCCGTACATGTTACGCGAAGACATGGATTGGCGAACACGTAAGATCTAATGCGAGATGCATCCTTTGGCTATTGTGCACTTTCGATTGGTTTACATGTGACATATTACGGAGTTCAGCTGCTGTGGCTGGCCAATCGACAGCAGTAGAATTGAATCCAGGAGAAAAGCTTTTCACCGTTCTTTCTGATCGTCGAAAGTCGTCGAACCCTGCTCGCTAGTGGTAACATACTCATGCTACTCAATATAGAATGGAATATTGGAAGGCTGTTCATTAAGGTTGAGGTTCCGGTCGCCGCTAGCAACGGAGGCTCCCGCGTTGTGGAGTGGAATTATTGAACTTCGAAGCCCTCTTCTTCTCTCTTCTTCCCAAGGACATTCACCTCTCGCCCTGCGCTCTCAGCTGACTGCTCGTGTCAAGCCTTCACTGAGGTGGATTTAACTATTCAACTCAGTCACCAGCGATCAGCCATCTGCCTGGCTCTCAAACCTCTCCAGTCCCCAACAAGCGCAACAAAGAGCAAGCACCGCCGCCGACACGTCACGCGCTGAGTCCTGTACCTGACTACACCGCACCGCACCGCACCGCATTTTCTCAGGCTCGAAAGGGTTCCCCTGTGTCTTTTGCCCAGCACTATTATTCTGTGGCAGTTATGGCGCAGCCTACACAAGTCGCATGTGAGTTGCACCATGTACTACCTCTACAGCAAGTTTGATGGCTAACCGCGCGCAGACCGCACTTCCAAGCATGTTGGGATCCTCGATGCTGCGCCCGTTTACGAGCAGCTTGCAGGTTTTCAGCGACCCGAAGGCAACCTGCGTTGCTGCGTGTATTCTCCCGATGGTCGCTTCTTTGCCTGGGCCTCGCCCGAGAACGTTACCGTAGTCGACGCATCGGTCGGCCACGTGGTCACGACACTGCCAGCTGAAAATGTGTATGAGCTGGGTTTCTCGCCTGCGGGAACGTTCATCATAACATGGCAGCGGCCATCCAAAGACGAAGACGGCAATGCCACTAAGAATCTCAAGGTCTGGCGGACCATCGACGACAATGCCGGCGAGGACGGTGAAAGAGCTGTGGTTGGAAAGTTCGTGCAGAAGAGCCAGACAGGCTGGAACTTGCAATACACCTCAGACGAGCAGTACTGCGCTCGCTGTGTCACCAACGAGGTCCAATTTTACGAAAGCAAAGATTTGGGCACAGTCTGGAACAAGCTCCGCGTCGAAGGCGTGACCGACTTTGCACTTTCTCGAGGCAAGACACATTCAGTTGCCGTCTTCGTCCCGGAGCGCAAGGGTCAGCCTGCCGCTGTCAAGGTGTTTAAGGTGCCCCAATTTGACTCGGCAGTCTCGCAAAAGACTTTCTTCAAAGGTGACAAGGTGCAGCTCAAGTGGAACGACGAAGGCACGAGTGTGATTGTCCTGGCACAGACCGAAGTTGACAAGAGCAACAAGAGCTATTACGGCGAGACCAATATGTACATCTTGAGCGCTAACGGCGGCTTCGACTCTCGCATTCAGCTGGACAAAGAAGGTCCAATTCACGACGTTACGTGGTCTCCAAACTCGAAAGAATTTGGTGTGGTGTATGGCTACATGCCAGCGAAGACGACAATATTCAACCAGAGAGCCATCGCGCAGCACAGCTTCAACCTAGGCCCTAGGAACACCATCTTGTTTTCTCCACACGGTCGCTTTGTCTTGGTGGCTGGCTTTGGAAACTTGGCTGGTCAAATGGACATCTACGACTTGACCAAGAACTACGAGAAGGTCTGCACGATCGAAGCAAGCAATGCATCGATCTGCGAGTGGAGCCCAGATGGCAAACACATTCTTACCGCTACTACAAGTCCTCGCTTGCGTGTGGACAATGGCATTCGTGTCTGGCATGTGGGAGGAGGATTGATGTACAACGAGGAGATGCACGAGCTGTATCATGTCATCTGGCGACCTCAGTCGGCAACGCAGCACCCCTTGGAGGATCCGTTGCACCCTGTCCCAACGCCGCACGCCTCTGCTTTGGACTACCTTGCCAAGCGCAAGACCCCGTCGAAGCCTGCAGGAGCTTACCGACCACCTGGTGCACGCGGTGCTGCGACCCCACTCTCGTTCAAGCGCGAAGATGAAGGAGGTGCGGCATTTGTGCGAGAGATGATGTCTGGCAAGGAACCCGAAACGAATGGTTTCGCTCATCGCCCCAGGCGACGCGAAGTGCCTGGTGCCGAGACTGTCGATCCAAAGCTACCACCAGGTGCTGCTCCTGGTGGAGGTGTCAGTCTTACTGGTGCTGAAGGCGACGAGGGCCTCAGCAAGGCAGCCCTAAAGAACAAGAAGAAGCGCGAAGCAAAGAAGGCCAAGGATGCCGAGGCGAAGGCTGCAGGTCTCGCAGCACCGAACGGAGATGCCAACCCGGAGAAGAGCCCCGAGCGCAAGGACAGGCCTCGAAGCCGCTCCAACACCAACAAGGGCGCAAATCAAGGTTCACGACCGCAATCCAGGAGACGCGAGGGTAGTCGTCAGCGCGGTCCGCCGTTGAACACGACGCAGCTTAAGCAGCAACCCGCCAACGGCACCCCTGCCGCACCTGCTGCAGGTCCAGCATCTCAAAACGCTCCAGATCTCACTGTCACTTCCCCAGGAGCAGGGTCGCCGCATGAGAAGAAGATTAGGTCTCTCTTGAAGAAGCTGCGGGCCATCGACGACTTGAAAATGCGACAGGCTGGAGGCGAGAAGCTCGAGGGAACGCAAGTTCTCAAGATCGGCACCGAAGAAGGCGTGCGCAAGGAGCTGAACGCTTGTGGTTATACTGGTGATTGAGAGAACCAGCAGGAGAACAACGTCGTTGTGAAAGTAGGCCGATCATTAAACACAAATCAAAAATCACATCTTGGTCCGTTCGAGCTGCATCTCGATTCACACCTATCGTCCCAGCGAAACCTGATGTCGAAATAAAGTATGTCGATCTTGCGGTCCAGCGCCTTCGATCAATGCTCCACTTCCCGCAAGATCACTCAGCGCCCGCTCTAACATCAAAGCAAAAAACACAAAAGGGATATCATAGGCCACATCCAACAACAACGCTCCAAGACCGATATCAGAAGCCAAGTAATCGCGAGTCATCGACCATTCTCATCTCGAACCCTATACACCTCACACAGCTCCTTCCAACTTCACATGCCCATCAACCTCCTTCCTCTTCCTTCTCACTGGGCTTCAGACCAGTTCCCATGTATGCTGTCCTTCCCAGGCCGGCCTTGACTCCATCACTGACCTTACGATCGGCGATCCTCCTCGATATGCGTTCCTGCCAGCGCGATTCGGTCGCCGAATAGGTCGTAGAGGTCGACGAAGAGGGAATCGTTTCGTTCGAGATCTTGGGCTTGGGTTCTATTGGCTCTCTAGCCGTCTCTGCGACTTCCCTCGCCGCCTCTACCAGCTCTTCCTTCTCGACGGTCGCAGTCCCACTATCGTGTTTCTTCGACGAGGATGAGGAAGACTCTCGTGCACTTGAAGCTGTCGAGCGTACTTCCCTCCCGCTCGAACTTCGAGACAGCGCATCCAGTGGCGAGAGGAAGAAGTCCGGACCAGGACCTATCGGCGGGCTAGCCGGGAGAGGCTTATCCGGAATGTTATGGAGAGGATGTGCGAGTTGTCGGGCTTGCTGTTTGGAGAGATGCGCCGGATCGCTGAAGCCTGTCGAGGCTGTGGATACGGGCGCCCATTTGTCCAAAGATTGTGAGGGCGAAGGATGGTAGCTCGAGAAGCGCTTTGACTTCTTCTTGCCTGCTGCCGCCGCGGTCTTGCTAGAGGAGGATTCTGGAGGTTCGGAAGAGGGAGCATCAAAGTCTTCGTAGAAGAGCTGTTCGACTTTCGAGCCTACGGGTAGGGTCAAGGCGCGTTCGCGCGCGAGCCTTTTCGCGGTTTCTTCGGTGGAGGGCGTGTTGCCCATCGTCGCTCGTGGTATGCGCAAGACGCTACTCAACGACCAGGAGCCTCAAGAACTGTCAAGTTGCAGCGATACTCCGTGACCTAAACCGACCCAGATGACAGCTGCCCTTTTCGTCGACATCTCGAGTCCCAGCGACGACATCGCAATCATAGTCGCCGGCTCAGTGGGAGATAGAGCGATGGATTGACCGCGTACCCCATGGCATCACGTCGGAAATTCGGTACTTGGAGCGAGGATCATGCTAGGTCGACGAGCCAGGGACGGCGGGAATTATTTAAAGCACTTCGATGCTCGACGAAGGACGGCTCTAGTTGGCGCAAGTCTCCAACTCCATCGTCGTCATCGCTTGCCTGGGAAGGTCACTTGTTGCTTGTTGCAATTCCCAGATTTATCTCCCACGTGCGGTATGTCCAATCTCGAAAGAGTGACTTGCCTAAGAATATCAAGGACTTCCTGACTTCTGTGTTCCCCTATCTCTTGCAGTCGCCGACTCAACTTGTGACTGTGTCCTTTGCGCCCTTTTGTTCCTGGTTGCAAGGCAGCTGTAAACTGTCAAGACAGCCTTATCGCCGACACGAAAGCCCGATACTGATGATCACGAAGTATTAAACTCATGCTCGAGAGCATCTCCAGTCAACAGCTTTGCTCAATTTGCGTTTCATTACTGCCCTCGTCTTCGTGTCTCCGTTTCTTCGTATACCGACAACGACCTTCCAAGTACTCATTTGATCTGTTCATAACGATCGCCGTCTTCAAACTCCTGTCCAACAGACTCCCAGCCTCGCCTCGACAGACCAACGCCATGCATATTCGGTCAATCCCTCTCCCACTAAGTCCTTACCCTCTAACCCCAACCCCCCTCGGCAGCGCATGCTCATCCGCAACCGTCCTCTTAACCCTCTCCAACTTCCTCTCCAAACTCGGCTCCTCCCACTTCCTCTCCTTCCAAGTCCTCACATCCTGCAAATACTTCTCTCCACTCCCACCAACCCCACCCCTCATCTCCCTATAACTCCCACTCCGTCCCAAACCCCTCCCTCGTTCCAACCCCTCAAACTCCTCCCTCCGCACCTTCGGCGACCCATCCTCCTCATCATCCCCCTCATACCCCTCCGAAGTAACATTGTTCAGATGGTCTTTGCTCTGGAACGTCGCAAACGAGAATTCCTGTGCATCGTCGTCGAAGTCCGTTTGGCGCCAGCCGGCGACGTAGCCTTCCATGGCGGGCTCTTTGAGGTCTGGTTTGGTTTTTAGGGGTTTCTGGCGTTTGAAGGGATTGGTTTGTGTGGATGTTGTGGGTGAGGTGGAGGTGAGGTTTTCTTGCTGTTGTTGGTGTTGCTGTTGGGGGCTTTGTTGGAGGAAGGTGGGCGTGGAGGAGCTTATTGAGTTGCCCATGTGTGCTGCTGTTCTGGCGAGGGTTGTGTTGTCGGTTGGTTGAGGCTGCAGCTGCCGCTTCGATAGGTTCCTTGTCGATGAAGTCGATAGATAGATCGTAGTCTGTGATTTGTGACGTGCAGTCGTCAAAGTCAGATTTATGCCATGGCAAGCAGTGAGAGTATCACGAAACGGAGGAGAACAAAGAAACGACACCTGCTTGCCTGATAAGACACGAATGACTCGATCTGCATGGTTCACTTGCGTGCCTGTGTCTGTTTCGCCTCAGAAGTCGTCAGCAAACTTTCAGAAGTGCACGCGTATCGAGGGATCATGCCCGACAGGCTGAAACACACAAACAGCACTTCAAGATCGCGAGGGAGAAGCGATAACAATAGAAACTTTGCTTGCTGTGCATCACGCACCACAACGTTTGTATAGCTCTATCTTGGCTCTTGACGCCGAGAGTCGACACGTCTGATCCCGGCGAGTGGTGTGTAGTCAACACTCTTCGTTGAAGTCCGCCCACCCAGGTTGGTGAAGGTCTTGTTGTCAGTATACGCCCGTACATCTTCGTCGCATGGCCATCCTCCCCACTCTTCGACATCTTCGACTATTCCTCGAACCGCGTCGATGATCTCTGGATCCGCTGGGCGCCGGGCTTGTGCGAGAAGGGCAGCTGGCATGTCGTTGTCATCTTGGGAGTATTCGTACTGACCGATGTCGTCTGCATCGAGTGTTGTATCGAGCGTTGAAGTTGTATCTGGGATCCAGCTTCGCTCTAGGAAGACTCGTAGTGCCACCAATGCTTTCTTCACCATGTCTGCTCCACGCCGGTCTCTTTCTGATCGATCCAGAAGCTCTAGGCGGAACTTCTGCATCCACTTCACGGTCGCATGCAGGCCCTTATAGTCGCTGAGCCATCCGAGAGCGCGGATGTATCTGTGTAGAGTCGCAGGATCGGGGATTGTGAGCAGTCTCGGCATAAGTTCTGGTGACTCTGCCTGTTCGCCGTCCAACTCATTTGCATCTTCCATGCGCTGCGCTGCCATCTTGAAGGCGCTCGAGCTCTTAGCTTCCTCGTGTCCCGTCCAGGTCCCGAACTCTTGTTTGAGCCATCTGGAACACACGCTGCTCTCCCGCGCAAGCCTTCCAGCTTCGCTAAGAATCGCTTTGACACGATCGTCACGAACAGTGTACAATTCTTCCGCACGCTCCAGTAGATTCCACCACGCCACAACCGCATGGTCAACTACCCGACAGAGGGCTTGAAAGCCTGCACTGCCGATGTCGATGTGATTCTGTTGTTGAAGCTCTGTAACACATTGCGCAAGTCGCAAAGCATTCATGGCACCCTTCCAGCGTTGCAGATCGTTGTCAAGGTATCTGGATCGTGGAGAGTGATCGGAGGTAGATGCATCAGGCTCCAGAGTCTTGCTCAGAGCCCAAAGATTTCCTTCGAAAGTGAGCTGGTACAAAATGTCACTCCAAAGTTGTGGATCTGATGAGGGCCTAAGCTGCAAAAGCCGAAGAGCATGCACGACTGGATTATCGTGATTCGCGTGATAGCCATGAAGGAACGTGCTTTGGACTGTGGGCGCCTCTTTTAATGGTTCCCATGACTTGAACTTGGAGATCGGAAATCGTGGAGATTGCGCACAGAGCCTCACTGCTGCAGCGAAGATCGTGGGTGGTACTTTGAGGACGTCTTCTAGCGAAGACAACGACATCACAGAATCGATCTCTGGATATCGAAAGGCAGCATGCCGAAGACGCTCGAGTCCTTCGCCGAAGGTTGCTGCATGCTCTACCACGTAGGCTAGGCAACGACCTTCCAGGATAACGCCAGCGTCATGTAATGTGCGATAGAACTCAGCTACAGTGGGTGGAGCTGTTCTTGTGTATGTTTCGAGATGCGTTGACGGAGGAAGAGGCGAGACCTCGCGAGTATCGCCTGGGAGCAGAGGCCAGTATTGTGTTGTGTCGGCAGGCCCGTCATTTCCCTCAACAGTACTCTTCTTCAGCCGCCGCTGCTCTTCATAGAGCTTGGTAAACGTCGCAAGGTAGACGTTTTGATCTGGCGGCAATTTCTCATCTTCCCAAGCAAGGTAACAGGCCCAGGCTTCCTGTACTGTTCTAGTGCTCAGAATCCGTGCCGACCATGGCTCGTTGGCGTCCTGAATGTTGGCAGACAGCATCATCCCTGCTGAAGCGAGAAGAGTGCGCATCTGAATCGTTGGAGTTTTGTCGACATCCCAGCCAGCATGGAGTTCGGCGACCTTTTCCCAATAAAGCGGTCGATAGCCAGCTTCACGCATGCGCGCGAGAGTAGCACCAGCGCGAGAAATACCATGCTCAGGACCAAACGCCGTGTCCATGGCAGTGCGATCGACCTTCCAAGGTGGCCATGATAGTGACTTGAGGTCAGCCCATCTTCGCTCTTGATCTGTCTTGCGAAGCCGTAACTGGATGCGCACCACGGCGCGGTACCCCTGCCTGTTGATGTGCAAGGACGGCTGGTGTTCGGCCATGTATTGCAAGACGGGCACGATAGCCGCTTCCTGGTGGTGATTGTTTTTGAACGGATGCTCGATCGTGGAGAGAGAGACCAACGACATCAACTTGTTGAGAATTTGTGTGATCTTGGCAAGATCGTCGTTCCCGAAAGTACCCTCTGCAAGCTCTCGAAATTGAAGGTGATTCAGCATAATGTCGACTACCATTTTCATCGCTTGAGGCCAGACTTGTCTCGCATGTCGGACCAGGCGCACGACAGCTACGACGACGACTTGGGTGAAGTCATCAGGCATATCGTTCATTCTGTAATGGATGACTTCCCGAGTACATCTGAGGAGGATACGCAGTGCTCGTGCGCTGATATACCCCCTTCGGAGTGTATACAGAACCACCCAAGCAGGCACTGCTTTGGGCCCGCAAGCCTCGATTCGCGATGACAGGGTTTCAGCAGCGGCCAAGGCATCTTTGGCGGAGATGATGCGGGCCCACGTAGCGACGTCGTCTTGGCCATACTGGCGTCGCTTCAGAAATGATTGCTCTTCGGTGGTGAGGACAAAAGCCATGCGTTCTTCGTCGTCTACTTGCGTGTGCCCAGCATTGAACCGAATGCAACGCGCCGTTATACGCTGAAGAGACAGAGGGTGTCGACGATCACGCTGGAGTTGGAAGGCGTTGACAGATCTTTGTCGTCTTGCGTTGTAGTCTCGCCAGACATGCGCGCTTCCGGGATTGACGTAGGATAGGTTGATTTTGGAGGGGCGAAGCTTCGCAGCTGCGGTTCTATTCCCAATACCGTTCAAGGCTTCGGTCAGGGAGTCGTTGGAAATTGATCGTTGTCTATGGCGCCTCTTAGATGAATGTCTTCTTGGAGGTGCAATCGATTGAGATGCAAGGGTCGTCTGAGGCTCAATGGGTTCGACAGCTGCAGTGACCTGCGAGGTCCGCGGAAGGTGCGAAGAGAAGTGTCGTGAGCCATGCTGAATGGCATTGAGTCGAGGCGCGGGAGGAGGGCGGTTGGAGCGTGGAGTGGGCGAGGAGGACAGATTGGCGAGCACTGCGCGAAGCTGCCTGCCGAGAGGCGTCAATGCTCCATGCTGCATGCATCCACCAGCTTGAGGTCAGCGTGTGGTGTAGATGTTGAAGAAGTGCTGGATGCGCGAGTTGAGACGACGTGAAAGGTCAGAGAGAGCTGGTAGATCTAGGTAGGGCAGACCGGAACTTCAGCCGACGCCCGGCAAGGGAGTCCAAAGACTGCAATCAAACTTGTCGTGTCAAAGCTGCACTCGACTCGTTCGATATAGATGCTCTCGTTGCCTTTCACAGATCGTGTCCAAGCAACCCATTCATCAATCAAATCATCACCAATCATTGGTTAGGTGGTTGAAGGCAGACGGTCCGGGATCGCTGACTGTTCAACGGCGCTAGCCATCCTTCAATCCGCGACTGTGCAGCAGCAGCAGGACCACCACACATTTCCCTCCTCACCATTTACACCACTCCCACTGGCCGGCTCGCCCTCTTCAACGCGCTGGGTGAATATTGTCGCCGGCTCCTGGCTTTTGCGACGGTGACGTGCGACGTGCGACCCACGTGAGCTGTCCTGGTCGTCGAACTCGCGCTTTGCGAATACACGTCTTCCAGCGGCGCGCTGTCTGCTCGCCCGCCATGGCCTCCACCACGAATGATCCCGCCCCGTCACCGCGAACCACCGACGCCGGCAGTCCCGTCGCCGACTTGAAGCGAAAGCGCGAACACCACCCTGACTTGCCTGAGCACCCGTTATCAGCCTCGCGCACCACCAACCTCCAAAAAGACATCCTCCACGTGCTGGAGAGGTATGTACATTCAGAGTCGGTATTTGGGACACACATTGACCACTGCCAGCTATGACACCGAACCCTCATTCCTCAAACACTCCTTCACCAGTCCTGCGCCCACTGAGCCCGCATCGAAAAAGGCCAAACTCTCGGGATCCGGCAGCGAGAAGACGACTATAGCAACGAGACTCAGCAGTGGCGGTTACTCCACATTGCTCCAAATCAAAACCGACTCCCATAACGTGGCTGATGAGCTGGTCTCTTCCATCCGCACCAAGGCTAGCGAGCGTGAGGGTAACAGCAGCGGTAGACCTTCAGCTGAAGAGCTTAAGCAAATCTACAGAATACAGTCCTTGGATGAGTACGTGGGAAAGCTGGTGGACAAAGAGATGGAGTACGTGGAAGCGCATGAGCGCCGGCATACCGAAGTGAAGGAAGAGGCTGGCCTGGCAAATGGACATGCCGAGGACACGAAATCGCAACCCGCTGGCAATGGCGCCGGCACAGTGCTCACCCTCTTTGGAAATGCTCCCACCCCAAAACAGCTCTTCTCGTCTATGCAACACTCATCAGCAGGACGTAGGAGTGCCGTGATCAAGTCAGAATTGCCAGTCGAGGAGATGAGCCTTCCGACTGGCATCACTGCGACCAAGATCCTGCCCATGCCGTTAGACGACAGCAAGAAGACGCCGACGTTCGAGGAAACCTTCGCACCGCCATACAGCTTGCCCACTCTTCAACCTCCCAAGGCATACAAGAGACCATCTACCCGCGATCCAGCCGTCACGTGGGAGTTCAAGGATCCTGTGCAACGAAACAACAAGCGAGGTGGCTACACGGTGCAGAGCCTGACTGTAGGGAACTGGCTTGGCTATGGCCGCAAGGAAGGTGGCGACGACTCAACTCGTGAAAAGCGCAAGCAGCGTGATCGTGCGTTGAGCAGCAGCGCAGGAGAAGCCGACCGTCCCAAAACAGCGCCAGTGGAAGAATCTTTGGCGAGAGAGGAAGAAGCACTCTTTCGCAGAGCGTACTCCAGCTATGCGCCCACATGCGACAACTCGAACGCGATCATCCCAGAGGAGACGAAGAATGTTGTATGGTGGCACAAAGTTGGCAGCAAGCGCTACAACGATAACTTCGCAATCGACCCTGCGCTTCTGGATCAAAACGAGATGCCTACCATCCCTATGGAAGCAGTGGAAGATGCCAAGCTCGAAGACGAAGATTTTGACAAGATCATGGAGGACTTGGACGAGCTCGACAGTATCGAGGTGCCTCCAGAGACTGCAAGGTCCAAGACAGAGGTTGAGCAAGTCTTGCGCCAGATTTCTGAGCTCATCGAGACGCTTGCCTCCCACCAGCGCATTCGCAACGCCACTTTGGCATCGTCGGTCCCCGTGGCTCGAACACCTATCAGTCCGGCACCCATTGTCGCTTCGAAGATTGGGAAGCCCGACGAGCCATCAGAAGAGGAGATGGCTACGTATAACAGCCTCACCCGCGAGCTCGCCTACCTCATTCTCAAGCTACCACCCTACGCAGTCGCCAAGCTTGATGGGGATCAGCTGGCAGATCTGGGTGTCAGCAAACTCATCACTCTGCAACAACCCAACATCAAAGGTGTCATGGAGGAGGATCACGTCACTCGACAGGCCAAGATGTCGGCAATCGCAACAGCATCGAGTATTGCAAGTCTGGCCCGGCCGAACTCGTCCGCTGGTCAGCATTACAACACAACAGCCCAGCGTACGCCAGCAATCGGTCAAGCAGCAAACACACGCTATGGGCAATCGTATGGGCCTAGGACACCCGCCACGCAACCTGCTTTCCAGCGCTCAACAAGCAATCAGCAGTCTTACGGCACACCGAGCGCCACAGCCCCTCGACCTACTTATGGACAACCCAACCAATACGCTCGACCCGGCGCGACTGCCTCTGGATATGGTCAGTCGAATGGACAGTACCAACAACGCCCTCAGCAAACACCGGGTGGTTACGGCGGCTACGGCAGTCAGGGGTACCAGCAGACGCCAGGCACACAGCAGCGTTTTGGCGCACAGCAGCCACAACAGCAACGCACAGCAAATGCCGTCGCATATCAAACTAACAACACAGCACAACAACAAGGCTTCAACCGCACAGCGTCGCCAGCAAAGGCAGCCGGCCACCCTGCCGTGTCCATGGCACCTCAAGGGCAGAGGCAGCTATACGCTGCACAACCTCAGCAATCCGGCTCCGGCCGCGCAACTCCCACGAATTACCCATCTCAACCACACACGCCGATCAATGGCTTCTCACGACCGCCTCCTGGCATTGCACCGAGACCTGCGAGCTCGACGCCGCAGCCGCCAATGCCCGCCGTGGCACAAACCAACGGAACTTCGTGAGTCAGAATAAGAAAACAAAATGCGCATGTCTGGACGGCGAACTAGACCCGCTTGCCGAATCGACCCATCATTATTAACCGAAGAAACTTTCTACTACAGGCCAAGTGTGTTCACGCCGTCATGGCCGTATGGCGGGAGTCAAGGACTGTACGGTGGAGGTCAAGGATTGTACGGCGCCCACGCGGCAGTACAGTCACCGCCGCGCATGGTCTGTCATCCTTGGAGGTGCTTGTTCTGCGATGAGATGCAGCCAGGGCATCTGACGTACCGGTCACATAGCTGTGAGGGCAGACGGTGCAAGCGTTGTCTCAGGCAGTTCATCTATGGGGCGCCATTCAAGAGGCACGTCGCCCAGTGTACGGGGCCATAATGAGTTGAAGACGGATGCTGGAGGACTGTCATGGGTGATGCTCTGCGTGTCGAGGCGGTAGTGATGGACGGATGGTTTGAGTAGAAGATGAGCGAGTGTACCTCTGCATTAACTCGATCGGAGCCCCAGATGTAGAAGACCGTTTGTCTTCAGGCTTTGAGTGAGGCAGTATGAATCGAAAAGAACTGTTGCAGCGAGCTTGTATCCTGTAACATTTGAATTTGCTTTGTGCACGACTTTATTCCCCTGATTCAAGGTTCTATGTAGTATCATACTGTAACCGTAGCAGGCTGAAGATTCCCATTGCCGTACCCATTCGTTGCTTCATGACTTTCTGTCGTCGGCGCTTTGTCATAATGTTTCGTAAAATCATACTCGATACTCGAGATTTTCTGCTCATCAAAATCAGCCTCTTTGTACAGCAAGTTGGACCGCCACCACCAAAATACAACCCAACAGAATAGAACAAATGGAACGAAGAATTGGTAGAACTCACCATCAAAAACTCCTTCAATTTCCCCTTCGTCTCATCCTGGTTAAGTTCCCTCAAAATCCCAAAAAACTTATCCGTCTCCAACACAGTCCAAGGATCGCTAAAACTCACCCTCTCCAAATTCTTCACGCTCCTCGCATCCACATACTTTAGAAAAATCTCCCGTCGCACGTCGGCGTACGTCTGCAGGATGGACTCGTCGGCGAGGCCTTGGTGGTACCCGATGAAGCAATCCGCGAGGCCGCCGACGTCGAGGCAGGCGGTCATGCAGCCGTAGCCGCCCATGGGATTACAGGCGTGTGCCGCGTCGGCGGCGAGGAGGATGCGGCCGTGTTTGAAAGAGGGGACGCAGCGGTTGTGGATGTTGTAGAGATTCGTTTCTTCGACGCGGTATTGAGAGGGTTCGGGGTGGCCTGGCAGCATGGCTTTGAAGTGCCAGGGGCGGCGGGCGAGGTACTCGTCGTCTGTGAGGCCCACAGCAGGATCGCCGTAGGTTACGCGCCAGAGGCCTCCATGCCCGCGCTTGGCGATGAGGCCCCAGTGGTCTTTGTCCATCATGTAATTCCCGCCATCCCAGCCGTGTTCCTCGAAGCCGTCGTAGAAGACATTCTGTACCACGAAGCGGCAGTCCCAGGTTTTGCCGGGCCATTCTTTCCCGTAGAGACTTCGTCTTACGGCTGAACTCGCGCCGTCGCAGCCTACGACGTAGTCCGCTTCGATCCTCTCCGCTCTCTTCTCCTTTTCCCCAACCTCCACATCAACGTAAGCCTTTTTTCGACTTTCATCCTGCCCCGTGCCCACAACCCTATGCTCAAACCGCACCTCAATCAACCCCTTTCCCTCCCTCCCCTCCCTCCCAAACCTCTCCACACAATGCCGATACATAATCTGAATGATAATCCCCAGCTGCAAAACCGTCATTCTATCCTCTTCATCCTCCACCACAGACATATCAATCTCAATCAACTTTTCCCCATCTGCGACGCGCCGCCAGCAAATCGCGGGGAATTTGGGGATCGAGGCGGAGCGGAAGTCGGGGAGGAGGTTGGCGCGCCGGAAAATGCGGGTTGCGGGGACGCCGTATTGGGTTGCGCGCAGGCGGGTGTCGAGGGTGGGGTAGGATTCTAGGACGAGGGTGGGGATGTTTTGTTGGGCTAGGAGGAGGGCGAGGAGGAGGCCTGAGGGGCCGGCGCCGACGATGAGGATCTGGGGGTGGTGTTAGAGGTGGAGTCCAGGGAGGGGTGGTGGTGTTTGGAGTGGACGTACCTTTTCGAAGGGCGGTTTGGGGTGGGGGTTAGTTGGTGCCATTGGAAGAGAGAGAAGAAAGGGCGTTAAAAAGAAAGTAGAGTGTATGTGGCCTTACTATGCACTCATCAATGTTCGATATGTTTTCGTGTATCGATACTTATGTAGGATGACTTGAGGCTGATGAGGGTGGCTATTAGGCGATGAGCTCCAGACGAGTGCTGAGGTAAGTCAACAAGTGAGGTGTAGCTGCGGGAGGCGTAGACGGCAAGTAATAATTGACTTTCTGCTCTCCACGGGCGGGCTGGCATGATTCCATTGCTGGTGCAGCTGATCGGACAGACGTGCCGGAGAAGCTGGAGACTCGAGAGGTGAGGTCGATGGATGCTGGGCCGATGCCAAGCGGACCATCGTGACTTCACCTCAGCACCGCCATCGTCAAACGAACATCCATCTTGGTCATCTCGACAAAATCAATCCGATTCGACGAGTTGCAAGTCCTTCCAAGCATGCACCGGTAATACCGAAGCAAGAGGCGACGTCGACCTGTGAACCCGCTGATTGGCTCCTTGCCTTCATCTTGCACAGCATGCCAAGTGACAAGGGTCGTTTCACAACACACGACAAGCCTTGCCACGACATACACCTCTTCCAATCCTCAACCTTCACCTACAACGAAGCTATGAAAACGTCTCTCTTGGGACTTCTTGACTCCTGCGCCATCTGGTCATGATGTTCTGCACGCCAAGTACATATACGCATTTCAGCTCATCGACACGGCGACTCCTATCGCAGTACATTGCTGTTTCGCCACCTCTACTACGGGGCTTCATTTGGCGTCTGTGGTCGGCGGAGCCAATTGAGAAGAATAATGACCACTTACTGCTATGTTCTCGTCCTGCAAGACAAGACCTGTGAAACGATCCGTCAGCTTTGCGTCGAACGGAGCGATCCCAGCACCCCAATCAAGACGACTTGACGCATGATGTTACCTTGACGATATGAGCATGCTAGCGATTGTAAGTCTATGCCTCAGGTTTGGGAGACTTGGTCATATATACCGCCACTGTGCACACTTTCCATTAGGCCTGCAGACACAGATGTACCCTCAGAACGGTGGTTCCTTCCCTTGCACTACCACCGCTCATTAATCGCTTTTGACAAGCGTCACATTCTCTCTTTACAGGCTTCAGCTTTCACACTCGCTTCACGACCAACCATTTTACACTCGTTGAAACACTGCACAATGCCCTCCTTCAAATCCCTGCTCCCAGCAACCCTCCTCCTCCCCAGCCTTGCCCTCACAGCAGCGCCCCCAACCATCATCCGCACTCAAAGTGCCTCGACAATCTCCGGCTCATGGATCGCCCGCCTCGACGACGACTCCCCATTTGATGATGTTCTCGCCTCACTTCTCTCCACCGCGGGCGTTGAATCCAAGGCAAACTACACAATCAACAACATTCGCGGCTTCGCCTTCGACGGCGACGACACAACCCTCGACGTCCTCGAGTCGTTGGCCGGGATCGTGCACGTTGAACCAGACTCCAAAGTCTATGCCAGCGTACCGATCCAGCAGAGAGACGTCGCCCCGTTCGCGAACGGAAGTCTCATAACGCAGAACTCATCCACTTGGGGACTGGCAAGGCTCAGCCACGAGGAACCCGGTGCGACAAACTACATCTACGACTCCTCCGCTGGCGAAGGATCCTTCATCTATGTCATCGACACCGGAATCTACACCGAGCACAACGAATTCGGCGGCCGCGCAACATTCGGAAACAACTTCGTCGACGACGATGACACCGACGGCCAAGGCCACGGCACGCATTGTGCAGGCACAGCAGCAGGCACTACCTATGGCGTCGTACGTAATTGAACCCACCACATCTCAACACACTGACTAAGATATCTCTTCCAGGCCAAAAAAGCCTCCCTCATAGCCGTCAAAGTCCTCGGATCCGACGGCTCCGGCACCAACAGCGGCGTCCTCAAAGGCATCGACTGGGCCGTCCAGCACGCCCAATCCAACTCCCACATCGACCGCACCGTCCTCAGCATGTCCCTAGGAGGCCCCTTCAGCCAGCTAACCAACGACGCCATAACCGCCGCCGCCAACGCCGGAGCCTTCATAGCCGTCGCCGCAGGAAACGAAAACACCGACGCTGCAACCTCCTCCCCAGCCTCCGCGCCTCTGGCCTGCACTGTGGCAGCCTCGACGTCCGCGGACCGGAGAGCGAGTTTCTCGAATTATGGGGAGGTTGTGGATATTTTCGCGCCGGGGCAGGATGTTGAGAGTTCGTGGATTGGTGGGGAGAGTGCGACGAATACGATTAGTGGGACGAGTATGGCTTGTCCGCATGTGGCGGGTCTGGCGGCTTATTTGATTGGGAAGGAGGGGCCTAGAGGTGCTGAGGGGTTGTGTGGGAGGATCAGGGAGTTGGCTTTGGAGGGGGTTGTTAGGGGGCCTGGGGATGGGACGCCGAATTTGTTGGTGCAGAATGGGGTTGCTGCTGCTGGTGGGAGTGGAAGGTAGAAAGGAGGGTCTCGATCGTTGGATGTCAGGGTTTGGACGAAGTCAGGGTTGGTGTTATGGGATCACACTCATACGATGAGGGAAAAAACTCCTGGAGAGATGACCAGAGATCGATGAAGTATCAGCACATTGCTAGACCTAGTTCCCCACCATCTGCAAAGAGCGGAGAAGCAGAAACCCACTCCTACCATACATACAAGCCTCCTCCCACCTTATTCCTTCGCCACCTTCAACCTCAACGTAACCGGCCTCGCCGGACAACTCGTCAACGTCAAATTACTCGTAACCCTCCCCTCAAGCTCCCCCTCCTCCGCCTGCAACCCCTCAAACCTCTGCAGCAACCTCACAAGCACATAACTCGCCTCCGTCAACGCAAACTGCTGCCCAATACAGATCCTCGGCCCGCCATTAAACGGCAGAAACTCCCACCCGGGCCTCTTCCCCACGAACCTCTCCGGTTTGAATTCCAACGCGTCGTCGCCCCAGATGTCTTTGCGGCGGTGCATGACGTGGATCGAGTAGTCGACTTGTTGCCCCGCGGGGAGGAAGATGGGGGATTGGCCGGAGGGCCCGCCGCCGCGCGGGAGGGTCGTGGGTTTGTTGGATTGGCGGCCGTTGCCGGGGACGATTGTCCAGAGGCGGAGGACTTCGTTGAGGGTGTATTGAAGGTATTGGCAGGATTTGAGGGTTGAGAAGGAGATGTCGCGGGGGTTCTCATATGTCCCAAAAGTCTCGACAATGGTCTGTCGGAGTTTTGCGAAGACGTGTGGGTTGCGGAGGAGTTGGTGGAAGGTCCAGGAGAGGAGGGAGGAGGTTGTGTCGCGGCCTGCGAGGAGGATGTTGAGGAGTTGGGCTCGGAGTTCGACGGGATCGCGGGTTTGTTGGGCGAGGGCTTCGAGGAAGATGTATTTTTCTTTTTGGCCGTGGCCTTCTTCGATTTTCTTCTCGGAGGAGACTTGGGGTTTGGCGAGGGCGATGTCGACGTAATGCTTGACGAAGTCGTTGACGATTTTGTTGTCGACTTTGTACTCGGGTGGATTGTGCAGCCAGTGGAGGTCGACGAGGCGGAATTTGGTCGCCATGACGAGTTGGGCGTGGTCGAAGTGTTTGGAGAAGTTGACTTCGTTGCGTTCTTGCTCGAGGGACTTGCCGGTTGAGACGCCCTCTGCCTCGACTAGCTGGGAGTCGATGCTCTCCCCGAAAAGGAACTCGGTCGCGGCATCGATCGTAAGGCGGAAGAAGAGCGTCTGGATATCGGTAAACTTCGTCCAGCCGTCTTCCTGCACCGGCATGACCTTGAGCAAGCTCTGAACATGCCGCTCCTCCATATCCAAATCAC
Source organism: Zasmidium angulare (assembly GCA_002786045.1). NCBI lineage: Eukaryota > Fungi > Ascomycota > Dothideomycetes > Mycosphaerellales > Mycosphaerellaceae > Zasmidium > Zasmidium angulare. The sequence goes on from NHNX01000008.1 coordinate 1,266,062, forward strand.
TAATCTGCTCCCTCACGAAATTAGGCCTCAACAGAGCCCGACTATGTTCCCACTTCTTCCCATCCTGGACGAAGATGCCATCGCCGAGAACCTCACCCATAATCGCGTGCCGGACAGAGCCCAAATCGAAGTCTTGAAACTGCGTGGCGAGTATAGCTTGGATGTTCTTCGGGTCGCTGGTGAAGTAGATCTTCTGGCCCATGACGGTGTATGTAAACGTTGAAACCTCACGGCCGAGTTCCTTGCTGATCTTCCTCTGGCGCTCTTCGAGGAAGTCGGGGAAGAGGCGGGCTTTGTCGGCGGCTTGGATTTCTTTGATGTGCTTCAGGCCAAGGAAGCCGCAGTCAGAGACCATAGGAGGGTCCTGGCAGCCGAGTTGTCTTGCTTTGGCTGGTGAATCGCGTGAGTATACGGTCGTACAATGTGTGCGTTCGACTCACAAGCATTCTGAACTCTCGTAACGATGATCGACGCAACCTTGTAAAACGCAAGAGCCGCCAATGCCAGCAACGGCAAGAGAATGAAGTTTTGCATAGCGAAAGTCGTCTTCTTCTGGTGAGATGCGTGGAGGTGACCGTCCGGCTTGAAGAAGATGGGACCACAGCCTCTTTTAAAAAGGCAGGAGGCCTTAAAGGCGTAAGCTCGTCCACTCAGCTGAACACGATACCAAACACGATGAATTGAACGGTCTAAGCGAGGCCTGTGCTCGGCGTGGGCGTGGGCGTGGGCGTTGCATGTGCAAGGGCACAGTCAGCTGGATACTAAGCGTCGCTCACTGGTCGTTGAGTAAGTAGCCAAGGGATCGCTGTCGTCGCTGAGCTACCTTAAGAGGCAAACGGGGTTGGGCTGTTGTAGGTAGGATGTAGCTCCAGTTACTTGATCCCAGCTCGCTGGAGTAACCAACCATCGGCGAAGGAAGAGAGAGGGCAGAGCAGGATTTCGCAAGACGACAAGAATGGCAGGATAAGAACCCTATTGCGAAGATTTCTGGCTGAGGGCGGCTCTTCGTGCAGCAGATAGACCGACTGCCTTAACAGGCCAACCGTCGTCGTGAAACGAGGCGACACCCGCCGCTGTGCTTCTGAAGACCTGGTTTCCCCCTCCTGCGGGGTTCGCTCACTACCTCGTGCGTGGCAGAGTCTAGTCTCGTGGGCGGGCGGACGGGCATCGTACATCTCTGAGGCGAACGCGCCAATGATGCTGAGCGGCTGAAGACCAGGCCCTATAGTGTAGGAGGAGTACAGGGTCCTCGTGCCTCCGAAGGATTCTGGCCACGAGGCAGGGTTTGGGGGCAAGACGCTTCCCAGTGGACCACTAATGCGATGCCAAATTGTCTGTCGTCAGCATCGGATTTAGTCTGGCCATGGGCGTATACCTCTTTCAAGAATGAACGGCCAGAATTCCTCTCTTTGGGGTGTGCTGGTGCGGGATCTCGCAGTTCTGTCGTGTTTCGCCTCAACCGTCGGAAGCTGTTGACGAACCATGGATGTCTGCCCGATGCATCGAGAAATGCGAGCCAGATCCGGCAGGGCGCGCCGCATCTCATCGCGAACACGAAGATGGGTACCGCGACGCATTCGCGTCCATCTCCCATCTCCCTTTTATTTCCCTACGCGGACAGCGCATCGCGTATACCGAGGCCCACGACAGGTGCGACGGGGCAGCAATCACTTCAGGCATCCCTCCATAATTTCCATCCACTCATTCATCAGGCATTCAGTCAGCAAGAATAGTGTCTTGCTGACGAAATGAACATCGTCTTGTGGCCCCGATCATGTGTGAGGTTTGGAGTTCTGCAGACAGCATGTTGTGGAACGCGACCAGAGAACCGTGGCGGCTGGGGTCGGGTTGCCTCAGTGGCAGGCGTCCATGCATACATGTACCTGGATAGGGCAAGTCGTTGTAGGGTAGGGCTGTTCTTCATCACTTCAACTCGAAACATGCTTGGTAGGACGAGTATTTCACGGAGCAAAGAATTGGGATCGAGGCATGATGGTAAGTAAGAAGAGACTTGACGTCCATTTAAACTACGACCGCCCGAGTTGGCTGTATGCAGCCCTATTGATCACCTATACGAAGCCAGATGTCGCGAGGAACCCGAACTGCCAAGGTTGTGCTATTCGTGAACGGGTCTGAAGGATCGAGCTCTGCGATTCTGATGTAAGTGCACTTCTGGTGAATGATCCGCAACTGAATCGAATTGTGCTTCGAGGTCTGTCGATGTTCATACACCCATCTCTGCCGAATCGTACCTATCTCTCCAATCCCATTCCATCCAAAGCCATTCGATGTCTCCAAGCCAAGCCCAGCTCACTGCTCTGCTATGTCCCAACGCCGTCCTTGATGCCTGTATCATCTTCAAATCCGAGATGATCTAACCCAGAACCAGAACCCAACAAACACGCCTGTATGCAAAAACCGCAGCCTTGAGGGGTATCGTGCTGAAACGCTAATGCCAATGCCAAAAACCAAAGAACACAATCATCTACTCCAAGTGCCACATGGCCCCAGTCAGTCAGTCATCAACCAGACTGCCCGTTATGACCAAGATGCACCGTGCTATTGTCGCGCACCAACTTCACCGTCGCATCATGGAACTCCAGCTTCGTCGTAAACATCGCACGCACTCGCCCGACATTGCCATAGTTGACTCGAGCATGAAAGGCCATGTTCCAGCCATCTTGGCCATCCTCGACGATGCCGACTGATCCTGGTGCTTCGAGTCCCCAGTCGCCGGTCTTGAGCAGCGTGCCTTTAGCACGAGTGTAAGGACCTTTGACGTCTCGTGATGTGGCGTACTTCACCGCATAGGTGTTGTCGCGTGTGCAGCCTGACGAGAAGAAGAGGAAGTAGACGCCGCCTGGTGATCTTATGAGCATGGGGGCTTCGATCAGGGGTCCGTCGGATTCGATTCTTTCGAGGATGGCGACTGGGTCGCCGACTTTGGTGGTGCCGTCGTCTTCCATTTGCTGCAACATGATGGGTGTCGGTAGGAGTGGTTCGACTGTGTTGCCGCAGAGGCCGCCGTGACCAATGTTATTGCCGTCGACTTTGTAAGTGAGGTAGATCTTCCCATCCACATCCGTCATTACTTCTGGATCGATTGCGCCGCCTTCTGGTTTTGGACATGCGACGAACTCGTCCAATGGCTCATAAGGACCAGCAGGCGATGTGCCAGAGGAGACCGCTGCTCCAACGCAGTGAGGCAAAGGATGTGGGAACATCTTTTGGGCATCTTGTCCCGGAGGAGGATGTTCAGGATGATACGGATACTTTCCATCTGGAATCGCGGCGTAGTACATCACGTACTTGCCATCTGGGCGCTTGATGACTGCAGGCGCCCATGTACTAGATGGCTTGTGCTTGTCGGCCTTGACATGCGCACCAATCGTCCAGTTCCCAGTCGCGGGCAATGGCTGATCAGCGAGGGAAACCAATTTCCAGTCCACAAAGTTGCTCGAGGTTGCCAATTGAATGTTGGCGAATCCGAAGTCTGGTGTGTTTGCGGTGGCGTTGTTGGTATGACCTGGATAATCGAGCACGCCTGCGGCATTCGTCGTCGCGAAGGCGTACCACATGCCTTTCTCGTAGTACAGACTAGGATCTGGAAAGTTGGATGGAATCGCGCCCCTGATCACTGATCCTTGGTTGTTGTTATCATCGGGATCAGGTGCAGCGACCGACTCGGCGTTCGCCTTGTGGCCTCGGTGTACGCTGAGGACGACCGCTGCCACGATGGCGGCGACGAGAATGGCCACCATGACTGCCGCCGATATCAGGAAACCGACTGAGAGAAAGGAGAACCGTCTGCCGCTGTTCGTCTTCTTCTCCGGATCCTGGGAAATGATGGGCCTGGTAAAGTATGCTTGGAAGAATGTAAGTTTGCTGGCATGTTGATCCGGTGTAGAAGTCGTCGCCGACATGGCTTGTGGTTCATTTCGTGCTTGTGATTGCGTAGGGATAGCTCCTGACAGCGATGTGTGCGGCGACACCTGATTGAGTCCTCCAGCGTCCTCAGGTAAGCGAAGGTGAGGGCTAGTCGGCTCGGCTTCCAGGTGTTGCGATGGTTGCGAGGAATGTGAAGAGTCCAGGATGCCAGATGTTGGCGGCATGTTTGCCGCGCCTTCTTGAACTTCCATGGTCCCTGCCGGGTACGTCTAACTGCTGGAAAGCAAGAACGGCCGCATTCGATATCGAAGTTTATTACTCGGCGAAACACGTGCACGAGTTCTTGTGCGATGCGGAAACCTGCTGCTAACTCGTGCAAAAGAGCAACGAGGAAGCGAGCAGTTGGAGATGAGGAGCACCTGAAGTCATTAGGGTGGCATTGGCCAAGAGTAGTCTCAGACGGTGTCCCAGACAGACTCGGGAGCTGAACGGCAGGATAGGCTGTGCCTCGTGCGGTGGTCAATACGAGAGGAATTGTGGTGCTATTACAGCGTAGCGCCGCAGGAATCGGGCGCAGCGATGATGAGAAGACTGTCAGAAAACCGAGAACAGAGAAACGAAAACCGAAAACCGACTTGCCTTCGACTTTCACATGCACTGCGCGATTTCTGGCCTCGTTGAATGGCAGAACAGACGCCGCCGGCCACGCGATTTGCAAGTGGGCAAACAGATGGCGCAGGAGGTGGTTGCGTGTGCGACGTGGTGCCCATTCGCTGGATTCGAAACGTGCACGCTCTTCTGGGCCGAGAAAGCAGCAACTCTATCTGCATCTGCCGCTGCTTATTAGTCCATCTTCGCTCGCCGTGTGCCGATTCGATCCGTTTGACGTCGTCAGCTTGCCATGAGACGAGATAGACATGTCCCGAGCCCATCTTTCTCCCGTCCTCTTTCACGATTGGATGGATCAACACACAACGCTCGCCAAGCCATGCCAGGAACCTCTTGGGGTATTGACGGGCTTCTGCGTAACAGGGCGAGTCTCCTGGCGCGTCTGGGATCATCCTGAGACGCCTGGTCGTGTTCCTGAATCCTTCTGACCCTGCTCCGCCGCACTGCAACTAGCGCCTCATTCAGCGGGGCGGCGCGTTTCTAATTCCATCTCCCACTCAAATCTGCGCCAGCTGCATCACCTCTTGTGGTCGACGGTCAGACCGTGGAGGCCGTGGACTCGCGCGGGAAGTCCGTTGTGCCTGAACATCACCAAGCAGATGCAAAGTCGTTGGACGAGCAACGAGATGATGACATCGTGGAAAACCTTCACACCCTTGGACAACGTTGCCAAGGCCAGTTCGCGATCCTCCGGACCCCACCTCAATGCTTGGTCTACACTTCACATCTTCTGCTGCCCTACCTCTTTGCCCTTCCCCTGGTCCATCACTCTTCAAGACTGCATCCTTTCAAATAGCATCCTGCAGTATGCGCGCTGTCATCTGACTACATACAGCAAGCAGTTCGACGTCGAGACATGTGTACGCAGTGGCTAGGCTCGCCTTTGGTCGCCGTACGAGCAGCTGTAAACTCTAAAAATTCGGCCATCGGATTCGCGACCAAGCCTCCTTTTGCTGTTGATACGAGACTCTCGCGGCGGCGTTTCTACGGACGGCAACTCCGAATATCAGAGCACCACTTCACAAGTCTCTACGCTTCTCACACCGCTCTGGACCTGATTACGAGCTGGGTGTTTCTGCGTGTCATCCGGCACAAGTGGCAGCTCGTCATCCGGCCTGAGTGCCCACATGCGTGCTAAGCGGGCTTACTAACGACACGAGGCGGCTCTGGACTCGACTTTGGAGACATGTCAAGTAAAAGCGAACAGAGTTGAGTCACATGCCCAATGTTCGAGCCCATGCATGAGTATTTGCCGGCATTGCAAACCGACAGCAGTAGTGGCGAGCGATGTTGCAATCATCCTGGAGCAAGCACGCTATAGGTAAGACTTCTCACGCCAGCCGAGCGTCACGTCGTGCTATAAAAGCATATCACGCTAAAACGGCGCTGCGGTCATGCCATATTCCAAGACTTCCATAGTGGCAGTGCGACAGCCACAAACCTTTTAATCACGCCTGTAAAGGTATATGTTGCGCCTCTGTGTATCACACTATCACTAAGCAAGAGCAACCATTACCTTCCTCTGCCTTTCACACAAGACAGCTCACAATGACCGAGACGAATTACCTTGTCGTCCTCAGCACGTCGCTGCTGGTGCTTCAAACCATCTTTACCTTGGAACGGCCGGAAGTGCGATCCGCTTGGAAAGACTTTCGCAACGCCTACTGGCCGAATGGCAAGAACCCACCGGAACAAGTCTTGGACATCTATTACTGAGCCGTAGCGTGGATCGTACGGTGTTCGACGAACATGTTCCTCGGACCGCTATCAAACGCTAGCCAGAAACCATGATCATGTCACGAATGCCAAATCGATCTTCGCCACAGATCAGAACACAGATGCAGAGTCCACAACGCAGTGACATATGGGTGTTACTCGCTGTACTTGGTCTTCTGCTCGGGGTGGCACAGCACGAAGTTTTGCCTCTGAGCTCGACAGCTTATCAAGCCTACGAAGGCATTTCAGGCTCGGTAAACAGCTGGTGCTGGACGGCGAGTGACCTTCAACACGACATATGATTTCAACGAACGCTTTGATGCGTGTGGAGCACTCAGAACATCTTGCGCGGGATTGACTCCACGTGGACTCTGGGTTATACCCCACAAGCAGACCCGCAAAGGAAGGAAGGCAATTCGGATCCTGGAGTGGGTCGTTTTTGACTTCAACTTTTCTCAGGGGCCGATCTGATTGTGGAACCGAATAGTTTGGTCGACATTGTGATGCGACTGCATCTCGAGCACATAAGCCACAGCAACGGGATTGCCGGTGGCATTCAAGAAGCATTCGCCAGGTTCCCGTGAGAGTTGGTAACCGTTCCAAGACTGCATTACTTCGCATCTGTCGTAGATACATATGAACATCCTCCGCATCTCAAAAGAGTGACACAAGTCGTTACTGCAATCGAAAAGTGGTATCATCTGTGGTATCTTCGAATCGAACCAAGGAAAAAGCATCATTAAGCATGCAGAACCAAAGCACCATTCATTCGTCTCTCACAGATCGGAGTCCGAGTCTGTGTGCTTTGTCGGCATGGACGCATGGTCGTGTCGTCTAGTTGGAGAACTTGTCGGGCATCTGTGCAAATTGCGGTGAGCTTCTAAACACGAGAAGGTCCGTCCGTCGGAAACATACCTTCTTGCCCGTCTTCTTCTCGAAGAATCCGCGCACCTTATCGGTGAACTTTTCGTTCTTGTCGCGGTACTTGGCCGGGTCGACATTGTGACCGCTCGCCTGGCCGGCCTTCTTCTCGACGGCATCGAGAGCTGGATGATGGCGGTCAGCACGCTACGTCATCGGTACAGAATTCTGAAAAGATGCGCTCTCTCACCCTTGTCGAGGTAATCCTCCTTTGGTTGTCCCTGTGCCATGATGTCGGATGTCGTCTGTGTGATGAGTTGAGTGAGTGCGATGTCGTTGTTATCTGACTTCGCGGCGGTGAGGTTGTTGTTTTATATTCGGCTGGTCGTCTGACTCAAGAAGGTCTAGCCATTCACAGACAAAAGTGCCGGCATGTGATGTGACGTTTTTCCGTTGCACAGCCACAGCCACAGATCACGCCTTTCTCAGCGCGTTTGTTGCCGTTGCCAAGAGATTTCGGGACGGCCAATCAAGCTCTTCACACTTCGATGACCGAGCACTACAAGTAACATCACGACTGATCACGACGGTAGCTGACGGCGTCGCTGTGGTTGAAGAAAGACTGTCCTCTGAGGTCGGAGTCTGAAGCGTCGAGCGACAGAGGCAATGGCGGATGCATTGGAAGAGGCCAAAGATGCGGCCAATGGCCTTGCCGTCGTGAAGGACCTGTTCTCTGGAGCCGTTGGTGGCGTCGCACAGGTGTTGATTGGTATGTGAGTCCACTACGGCGCGTCCGAAAGCATTGCAGGAGGACGAGAGCGTAAAACACATGAAGCTGGAGCCATCTGGGACGAGACCGTCAACGTACATATGCTAACCTGCTGGAAGGCCAACCGTTCGGTAAGCTCTAGATCCATATTGATACTCGACTCCTCAGTCTGATAGCAAAAGACATCGTCAAGGTCCGATTGCAGACGACGACGCAGTACAAAGGTGCTCTGGACTGTGCTTCTCAGATCTTGAAGAATGAAGGCGCCCCGGCTTTCTACAAAGGCACCCTCACGCCACTAATCGGCATTGGCGCCTGTGTCTCTGTCCAATTCGGCGCCTTCAACTACGCCCGCCGAGCATTCGAAGCCCAAAATGCCTCCAAACTCAACAAATCCATCGACCAGCTCGAAAAGGAACCTCAACCACTAAGCTACGGCCAGTACTACACCGCCGGCGCCTTCGCCGGCATCGCCAACACAATCCTCTCCTCCCCCATCGAACACGTCCGCATCCGCCTGCAGACCCAACCCCACGGCGCCGCCCGTCTCTACACTGGGCCCCTGGACTGCATCACCAAACTCTCCCGCTCCCCCAGCGTGCCCCTCGGGCTCTACCGCGGCACAAGCGTAACCCTCCTGCGCGAAGCCCAAGCCTACGGCTTCTGGTTCCTCACCTTCGAATACCTGATGAACCAAGACGCCAAAAGCAACGCCTACGCCCGCAAGGAGATCCCCACGTGGAAGATCGCCACGTACGGTGGTCTCGCGGGTGAGATGTTGTGGATCTCGAGTTATCCGTTCGATGTCATCAAGTCGAAGATGCAGACGGATGGATTTGGTGGGGAGCAGAGGTATCGAAGTATGAGGGATGCCTTTGCGCAGACGTTCAGGCAGGAGGGCATGTTGGGTTTCTGGAGAGGGATCGGGCCGACGCTTTTGAGGGCTATGCCGGTTAGTGCGGGGACTTTTGCGACTGTGGAGTTGACGATGAGGTTGATTACTTGAGACGGCGATGGTCTGTCATCAAGAGAGATGTCGTGGCAAGCCTGAGGTAAAAGCGCGAAAAGTCACCTGGAGGCATCACAGCCTGAGTCACATCTTCAGCCGCACGAGTTCCAACCCATATGAGCCATCAGGAGTGGTGCGACTCTCAGGGAAGTAGCTCGACCAATTGAAACTGTGTATCCCGTCAGAGCCACTCCCATGGGCTTGAAACCCGTGGGAGCTGTCGGGGCCAGACCCATTACAACCTTCCCTTTTGCACTTCCCCCAAAGGTGAGTGTTCGATCCTCGTACTTGTACTTAGGCAACGTGGAATTATTTTGGTCTTTTGGCTGTATCTCCATGTGCTGTTCCCGATCGCTAACCTAAACGCCTTCTAATGCCGTCTATATAAATCACATATACCGAATGCTATGCAATGCAACCCCCCATCAAAATGCTTTACAACTTCACGATGGCCTTCCTGGCCTCTCCACCAAAGGATCCTCAAAAGCCCCAATCCCCACCATAAACCTCGTCCTCGGACTCATATGTCCACCCTCCCCACCACCGACAGGTCCCGTCTCCGGAATCCTCGCCAAACTCTCATAACACCTCCTAGCCGCAATGTTCCTCCTCGCCTGCTTCCCCAGCAACTCCCTCGCCCTTCCAGCGGCCGCCTGACTCTCCTCCACCGTCGGTCCATCGCGGTTCGCCAGCACGAACAGCATCAACGAGCTTGCTGCGAAAGCTAGATGGTACGTGTTAAACCACTGCGCTTCGTGCAGGAAGCCATGGCGGTCGATGGCGTCAATGAGCCAGACGACTTGCGTGCAGGCTTTGATGCATGCGGAACCAAAGGCATAGCCTTTGTAGTTGAAATGCGGATTATTGCGGTCGCGGGCGATATGGTGGAGGAAGGGGCGGTAGAGCGAGACCTGCACGGTGTGATAACAGAAGCGGAGGAGGAGTTGGGAGCGCAGGGCGCGGTCGTCGACGCCTGTGGGGGACATTTCAGGGAGATCCTGGTGCCAGATTTCGAGTTCGCGGGCGAAGTCGTTGATGCGGGTGTCGTTGATTTCGTACTTGCCTGTGATGGCGTTGAGGGAGTATTTGGAGGACGGGTAGTGTTCTTGGAGGATCTTGGCTTGGATCTGGAAGAGTTTGGCGTTGAGGAGGGTTTCGGAGGTAGGGAGGAGGGGATTTGCGAGGGACCAGGAGCGGCCTAGATCGTGCATTTCTTCTTCTGGGGCTGGGATGCATGCGTCCGCGTCGGCGTCGCGGAGGATGTTGGGCATGCCGAGGACGCTGGAGATGTAGGTGTCCATCATATTCAGGACGCCGAAGACCTGGCGGCGTTCTGTGAGCTCAGCTGGGGTGAATTTGTTGCGTAGGGAGGAGCTGGAGATGTGCAGGCCCATTCGCATGGCTGCGGTGACGCCGGCACAGATGTAGCCGTAGGCCATGGACATCATGGAGGACGAGATGAGATAGCTCGTCATCACGATCAGGGTGCGGATCGAGTTGAGGTCGTGGACTTCACACCTGTCCACGATGGACCTGGCGGCTCTGAAATATGTGACGCTTCTCGAAAGTTAGCGTGTTGTCATATGACGGCCACAATAGAACTTACCCCTTCAGTACCAGCATCTCGGTACCGGGATTGAGCGTAGACTCTTCACTTTCCGGCTCATGTCTTCTGCCAAGGGCCATAAGAGCATAAAGCAGTCCCAGGGACCGACGATCCCCCTGTGTATAGTCGTCTGGGTCACGTTCATATAGATGTGTGATTTGCTGCTGCAATTGATCACGGTCGATACACTCTTTGGTGTTCAGTACATTGTTCAGTGCGATGCCGACGATCTTCTGCAATCTATCTCGTGAAGGCAGAAGAGCGAATGTTGCCATTCGGTTGGCACTTGGAAGGTCCAAGAGATTGGTATCGAATGATTCGACTAGGGCTTGACCTGTGAACTCGAAGGGCATGTCTGTTGTTCCTGAGACCTGGGTGCAGAGGTCGCGGACTGTGCGAAGGACGCTGAGCCCAGCGAGGCGGCCATGGAAGCTGGTACGTATTAGGCACTCATCTGTGCAACGAAGTCGAAGTGATGGTGACTTACGACACAGAGCCATCGGACTGCGACACGAAGATGTGATCATCCTCAGGTCCCGCTAATGCATCAACGAGGTTTCCTCTGGCAACGTCTCTTGATCCTTCGACTTCTTCTCTTTGCTCGTCTGCAAGTACTCAGTAAGTAATCAAGCCTGACGACAGCCGCGAGGGCATCGGACATACCGCTTTCGATCATTGGCTGCTGTCTCAGCAAGGCCTGCAGCTCGGCGATCTTCTCCTCAAGATGGCGTGTGTAGGAGACGGCTGAAGTTCGTCCGGCCGAGCTGCCAAAGGTGCATGTGACGCCGCTCGAGACGCATCTGTCGCAAGGCTGTGTTCCCGTACATTTGACCTTCCTTCGCTTGCAGGCGTCGCAGGCTGAGGTGACCTTGGCCTTGGAAGACTCCGCAGCGATGATGCTTTCCGTCCGCTGAGCTGCACCCGGTCGGCCTCGAGTGCGTGCGCCCGAGCTGGAGTTAGAAGACTCTCCACTTGAAGATGGCATTGTGAATACGGGCGATGAAAGTAGATATACCAAGAGATGTCACTGGTACCTTCCTGCAGCCACCGACGCCTCTCCGCTATCTTATATACTCGGTGGCATGTTGCACAACTGCGCTATGATCGATCGCAATGAAACAAACATTTTTCGCCTCCATTAGACCGCAAGATCGTGCACAACGGTGCTAGCCCAGATGAAGCATTCGACATGCCTCTTTGGACGAATGTCGATGTATAGCGAATGATCAGAGAGTGTTTGAGAAGGGAAAGGTCGGGCACGTCGGAGAACCGCATGGTGACGTTCGGAACGGCATCCCGCATTGGGAGCCGCTTTGGTGGTTGGGAAAACGTCCGCTGGGTATGCCGTCACCAGGAGCGAAGTCCGGTCGCAGGTCAACGTGAAACATTGACAAACTCTCTTGTGTTGATTCTTAAAGCGCCGCATTGCTCTCCAGACCGACCCTCCGCCTTGCCCGCAAACTCGGCTTCGACTACATCTCGCTGATATGGGCCCCTGTTCGTCTTGATCGAGTCGCAATAGGCGTTCAATTACCGAGGTCATCAATCATACGAAGAAGGCCGTTTTCCCACCCTTCGCGGTCAAAGATACCGGATCTTAGTGCAGTCAGGGCCCATAAGAGCATGCCGTCCCATGCACCTACCTACCGAGCGGGCAATGCGGGTAGTAAACCTGTCTAGCAGGGAAACAGAAGGACACAAACAAATGAGACATCTTGGGAAACACTGTAGAGACCCAGCGAGAATGTTTGAGTGCTCTACTACTTGAGCACATATTCCCTCGCTCATAAAGCTCAGATATTGCTTGAGCAGTGTCAAAAGATCGTCCGAGGAAGATAGGCTCCTCCAAATCCATCGCAGGCCTATCTTGAACACAGCTGCGGAGAAGGTTGCATCTGTAGGCGCATACGGCTATGCGGTGCTCGTCGAATATGCAGCTTGCCCGCAGCCTACTCCTTCGGTCCTCAATCTTGAGGAAGCGATATATACCTTGCCGGTTGTTATCGAGCCAAGACGTATGTAAGAAGATTTCATCACTTTGTCTCATTCACTGCGAGTTTGCCCTTTTCATGTCGTGATTCACGCAATCGGCATTATGGCGGCCACAATCGACACGAAGCAGCAAGTTGAGGTGGATGAGGCGGAGACCAGTACATGGAGCGCCAATGATGAGAAGAAGCTCGTTCGCAAACTCGATTTTCGTATATTTCCTGTTATCATCATTCTTTTCATTCTGAACTTCATCGATCGCAACAACTTTGCGAATGCTCGGCTGAAGGTAGATACCAGGCAGCGAAAGGCCTACATAGAATGGATCTACGCTGACCGATACCAGGGACTTGAGGATGATCTCAAACTTTCCGATGTCGAGTATCAAACCTGCATATCCATCTTGCTGGTCGGCTATGTGTCAATGCAAATCCCCTCCAACATGATTCTGAACGCAATCTCACGCCCAAGTCTCTATCTCTGTACTTGTGTTGCGACGTGGGGCGTTGTCTCAGCGTGTACTGCTGCGACGTACAATGCACCTGGAGCGATCATGTGCCGTTTCTTCCTCGGGTGTAAGTATGATGGCTGATACGTAGATTTGATATGTGGCTGATCAGTGTGGTTGCAGGTATTGAAGCAGCCTTCTTCCCAGGATGTCTGCTGTTTCTCTCACGGTGGTACACAAGACAGGAGATGCAATTGCGAGTCACCCTGATCAATGCTGGCAATTTGGCAGCCCAGGCTTTTGGTGGACTCATCGCAGCTGGAATCCTCGGTGACATGCAAGGAGCTGGTGGCCTCCCAGCATGGCGATGGCTGTTCATCGTAGGCTGCTCTCAAAGCGTTGACCAGAAAGAAGCTGACTGGTGGATAGATTGAAGGTGTACTCACAATCGTGATTGCGGGTATTGCCTACCCGATCTTGCCAGACTACCCATCGACGACCCGTTGGCTATCGCCAGAGGAATCCAGAATCGCACAAGCACGGCTGGTCAAAGACGTTGGTGTCGCTGACGATGATGAGCCCACGTCTGCTTTCCACGGCTTCAAGCTGGCAGTCACCGATCCAAAGGTCTGGTTTCTAGCCGCGACTTACTTCCTCACGATTATGGGTCTATCATTCAGTTTCTTCTTCCCTACTATCACCCAGGCATTAGGATTCTCCACAACGAGCACCTTGCTCCTCACAGCACCGCCCTGGATCTTCGCCATCCTCGTCTCGATTCCAAACGCATGGCACGCAGACCGAACCCGAGAGCGCTACTTTCACTACCTCTGGCCTGCGGTAGCCTGTCTCGTCGGCTATGCGATCTCAATCGGAACACACAAAGTCGGACCTCGCTATTTCTCCACCTTTCTCATGACCACAGGCTACGCCAGTGGCTTCGTGATCCTTGCCTGGATCTCAAATACCATCCCACGTCCACCAGCAAAGCGGGCCGTCGCCATTGGGCTCATCAACGCCTGTGGCAATATTGGAAGTATTCCAGGAACTTATATCTGGCGGTCGATGTATGGCCCCTACTACGCTGTGCCTTTCTGGGCTTGTTTTGCTATTCTTGCGGCTGCTTTTGTGGTGGCTTTGGGGCTTAGGCAGTATCTCATCGTGCTCAATAAGAGGCTGGACCGTGAGGAGGGTGTGGCGTTTGAGTTGAATGATCGAGCGGTGGAGCATACGGCGAAGCTGGATGGTGAGGATTTGGAGGTTGTTACTGCGAGGGCGAAGTCTTTTCGTTATTTGTACTGAAGGGAGATTCCAGGGCACCATAACGACGTTGTCAAAGTGTGCCTCGGGCAGAAAGGACGTTGGAAAGCCAAAATGAAAACGGCTAGCAAACTTTCTTCACAACAACACCATCTCTGTTCAAACAACGCGTACCGTGTTCCTGTCATACCCTCATTCAACGTCCTCTCATCAATTTCCAGACTTTCCGTCTCGTGTTCAGCCATTTCGCATTGTGCTCCCGCCTTCGCGTTGGCATGGTCCAGGAGCCGCAATCAACCGCTCGCCTACTACTTTATCGCCCAGCCTCACCCGCCTATGCCCGGAGACGCGTCTGTCTGCCCAGCGGCATCGAATTTCCAGCTCATGCCGCACTCGGAGAGGTCGGGTCGGACAGCGCTCGAAAGTTGAGGCAGATCGTTGCGATTTGCTGGCAGTCACGAGTCGTAAGCCTGCCAAAGAACATTGCTACCTTCGAAAGCAGGTCGCATGCTCGACACTATCGCGAGAGACTAGTATTCGAAAAGAACAGGGATCCTTCCGGCAGCGCTTCGTTATCTTCGGCTGTCACACCTCGCGGTCGGAGACTTTTCTGCATCTGAGCAAGCCTCGACAAGCTTATCTTGACCTTGAAACAAGCGGGCCAAGCACGAGATGCCACCTCGTTGCCTCTGGCTGTTCTCCACCTTCGGTCCTGCAAGCACAACCGCATGTCACTTTATTTCATGCCTGGGTATTGCTCGGGTTTGTACCAGACTGGAGCCGAGCCGCCCGAGCACTATATACTAGCTGCAGCTTGATGCACACCTCAGTCTTGCGAACGGCGAATATGTCCACTGCTCTGTCAGTCTTTCAGGACGACTGAAGATCTCACCGAAGACCTTGTAAGACGCAGTCTGCTAGGTCAGTTGCGAAAGCAAGCAACGTGTCTGCGTGATCTGACGTGAATGGTCTTTGGTAGCCGGACGGCACGAGGCAGGTTGTTCCTAACGGTTGCCGAGTATTTGCGACCTCACATTTGTGCAGGACCCAACCCCACGCTAGAAGTACCGTGGTATTCGCAGATCTTCAACGCGTCACAGGCCAGCCATTCTACAATCGGAAAGAGCTCGTCTCCAACGTTGCTGCACACTGGCATGACTGCTCTGCGAGAAGGCCTTTGCCCGAAGCCGGCCGCTTCAATATAACGCGTGCCGGCAGCCTTGATAACGATATTGCAGGACAGACTTTTGCAGAGACTACTGCACACAGCGATGCCACGTCGTCGCATGTGCGCGAGCGAAGTAAGAGCACAACGAACCACAGATGAGCCGCTGTTCTATCGAGACTCTACTACTAGCCTTCTGCCGAACCCAAGCGAAAAGCTTTACCGACCACACCCATTCATCACAGCCTCTTCGACCGACGCTCGCTACCTACTCAAATGATCGACGAGGTTCGTGAAAGCAAAGGACCACAAGATCGACGTCAGTGGGGCTATCCTCGCAACCACCCGCTGACCTCGTGCCGTCTTTCGTCCGGGTTGCTACCAGTGAAGATGGTGGGCCACTGTGGGTCGAGCGAATGGCACTCAATCAACAAGCCGATCAAAGTGGAAGGTGACCTCCAACCATGCTCCGCTACTATCGACCTTCTGCAGGACGTGCTGGCACGCAATATGGAGTTCGCCCGCCTTCGGGACTGACATGTCTACCACCGGCAGACGGTGATTGCCTGCCTTTGGACTTCAGTCCGACTACTGGCTGGTAGAGAGGTCGGCCAGTAGCATGGTATAAGTATCCTGTGGCTTTCATATCCATTCTTGTCATCCATTCAACGCTCGACCTTTCAAAACATCTCCTCAAACAGTGTTCACTTCCGTCAAGATGAAGGTCACCTTTGCTGCCAGCAGTGCTCTCCTCTTCAGCAGCCTTGCCACTGCCGCGCCTTTCAGTGAAAGGCGACGCCAGGCCATCGAGCGTCGTCTCTCGAACAGACGTATGGCCGACCAGAGCAAGACTGGAATGCCTCTTGCTGTGAACTACACTGCACTAGACGACAGAATCAGTGTTCAAAAGAGCAAGAACGCACAATACTCCTCAAATTGGGCTGTAAGTCATCTTGTATCTGAACAGTTCACGAACTTGGACTGACAACATTCAGGGAGCCGTGGAAATCAGCACTAGTATCACGCAGGTCGAGGGTACAGCCAACTTCCCGACGGTGTCGACACCATCGGGTGGCAGCAGCAACACCGAATACGGAGGCTCGGCTTGGGTCGGTATCGACGGTGACACATGCTCGTCATCCATCTTGCAGACTGGTAAGAACGCATGTCGGTTAATGAGGCGATGCATGTTCTAATTTTCTCACAGGTGTCGACTGGGTCATCGAAGGTGGCCAAGCACAATATGCCGCATGGTATGAGTGGCTGCCAGAGTACTCCTACGACTTCGACATTACAGTCAATCCCGGCGACTCGATATACATGAAGGTTGTCGCCAACTCAAAGACAAGCGGCACCGCGTAAGAATGACCAGCCCCTTTGCACACATCATCTTCGTTCTAACATCTCATAGGTACATCACGAACGAGTCCACAGGCGAATCCGTCTCGCATACCTTCAGCGGCGAGACAGCCCTATGCGAAGAGAACGCCGAATGGATCGTTGAGGACTTCGAAACAGTCGATAGCTCTGGCAACGCTGAGCTCATTCCCTTTGCGGAGTTCAGCACTGTCACTTTCACTGGTGCATCGTACATTCACGGAGGCACAACCTCGGGAGTCTCTGGCGCGACCATAATCGATATCGAGCAGGACGGACAGGTTTTGACGAGTTGCTCGACTTCGGGATCAGATGAGGTTGTTTGCTCGTATACTGGATAGATATGCTTTACAGTCTTGAGATTGAGATGGTTGGGAGCGGTCCGGCGTTTGGGTGGAGTTATACTGTTGATAGCATGAGATATGAGGAATGGCTGTAAAGTGATAGAGCGCTACGTATCACGTCCTCCAGGCGGCTTGGTCGAGCCATGTACTTCAAGCGACCGAATCTAACGACTTGAAACCAACGACAACGCCTTGAATAGACCGCTGCCGACGAATTCGAGCAAGATAGGAGGTAGGATGTTCGAAGAAGCGTTCAATCGATTGGCCCCACCCAGCTGTGCCGCTCACCAGCAGAAGCGAGATGATCAAACACAAGACTTTGGCCCACCAGCAGCTTCTGCACCCCTTTCGACTCCATTTTGGTTTGACTTATTGCCTTCGAACCACGTAGCGAGCAGCAGACCGCAGCATCTAGCGTTTGAAGCCACGGCAACCTCAAGTTGTACAAGTTAGCGCCAGCCTTCCTGTATGTACGCCGGGACCACGAAGCCGGCGCCTAGCAGCCCTTTTTAGAACAGGCCTCACAGGAGAGGCGCTCTTATCTGTCCACACATGGCGAAGGCAGCGTGCTAGTCAACATGAAACCTGGACAGCGGCAGACGGCTCGCAGCAACCCATTCGCTAGGGTGTTTCCTTGGCCTTGTGGCGATGGATACCAGAGTTGAGGCTGGACGTGCATGCTGCACCCCCACGCCCTCTGAGGATGGCGATCGAGGCCACAGCGAGCTGAAGCAATGGTGCGGGCGGCGTGGTAAAGCCAAGATGGCTGGGGGTTGCCTATATTTCAGTAAGACTGCTCAGCCTGAGAAGGTGGCATATGGTGTAACGTTCCCGATCTTCCTCTGAGCGTTGTGAAGAAACACCGATGGCAAGTCCTCGACACTCTACAGGCTCCGACTCTCACGATGAGGCGACTTCCTTCGGCTTTGAAACCCATGACTGCAATTTGTCGACAGTCGGCGAAAGCATCCACAAAGCCAAGCTCCTAGCACCGTCAATACAGACAAATCACGAACCCTACCACATCGTTGATGGTCATGCGCAGCCTCTCGGCATTCCGCATCACAAGCCATATGTCGCTGGACCTGACATCCTGGCCCTCGCGGTATCCATCGTGTCTTGCATATCTGCAATCTTCGCAGTCGCGCACGACAACCTCGCCTGGCACCTCGGGCCAACGAACCAATTGATTCTTTCAGGCTTCTTGCTCAGCGTGATGAACCTGTGCCTGGGAAAGCCAACAACATTCATTTGCGTTCTCGTCGAAGCTCGCTTTGGTCAATCGAAATTGCAGAATTACGACAATATTCTTCGAAACGAAGTCATGGGTCCTAGGCTTGACCTCATTTGGCGGACAGTACTTGCGAGCTTCATGGCCCTGCCGATTGGCCTGAGCGTTGCATACAAGACTTTTCAAGGAGGTACTAGTGCTCACATGGTAAATACGACTGAGATAATCGGTATGCCACCGGAGTATGGCCTGTTCAACGTCCAGAACTCATTTCAGGGAGATATTGGACGGTACTTCAACGCCTCCCTGCCATTCCTATCAGCTTCGAGCCTCATTGATTCGGGGAACGGGACTCAATCCGAACCACCTTTCTCTTCTCACTATCCGCACTATTACGGTGCGAACATGATGCTTCTCAGCGACGAGTCGGTTGCTTTACTGGATCTACCGAGGGACAGTCGCCTGACAAAGCTGCAGGACTCCCTCGCGATCGGCGAGTCGTTGCAATTGGAGGCAGATGTCCACGGCAGCGTCGCTACACAACGCCAGCCACGACCTTCCCAGGACCCAGCTTTCCATGCGGCTTGTGATGACAAGGAGATGGAAGTGGCGACCGCGCCCATGAACAATGGTGATATGGTCTTTTTGCTGGCTTCGCTTTCGACCTCTGACAACTCTCGAGTATGGTTTGGCTTCGCGCCTGGTGGCCTGGAGCGCTGCAGCGAATATGGACCTTATGGGAATAGGTACGATATCAAGCGGCATGCTTGCCATGGAGTCTGGTCCATTACACGAGCAGGTATCGAACTGTCTTCAGGTTCTTGTCAAAGTGAGGAGCTCCCGAAACTCGAACAGTACATTTTCACCTCAAACACGTTCTGGCTGGGCGACACATTCGTGCAAACACTTATGGAGAATATTGGCAAGTTCTCGAACTTCACAGGACCTCGAAATGCATCGGCCTGGAAGAACCCTAGTATGACCGCAGCAATCGCTGGAATCGTATGGTCTAAAGCCGTCGGTCTTCCAGGGATGAGGCACAACGACACCACGGACACACTCAACGGCCAGGTCGGCTGGGGCTGCTGCAATATCACGCTTGGAGACAACGGGTTGCTGTACAACGTCCCGGACGAGATCGCCACGGTCGTGCGACCAACTCTGCAACGAAGCTGGCTCCTTTATCTTGTGTTTGCAACTCAGCCCATGTTGATGGCCTTGTTGATAGTTGGAGCAGTCGTTCTGCATTCAGTGCCTATCAGCCGTGGGTTTGGTATGATCTCCATCTTAGCCGGTCTGGACCACAATAGAGATCAATTGGGAGCCTTTCGAGGCGCGGCATTGTCAGGAGAGCTTCGAGAAGATGTCCGGCTTGGGTTCCTGACTGGCCACAGTAGTGGTAGCGGTCCGGACGGCTTCGTGGAGTGCCAAATCGGGAGATCGAGTGACAGGCTTCCTGTAGGAAAAGTACAGCGAAGGATTAAGTACTCGTGAATAAGACATAAAGTCAAGCAACGCATTTAAACGCAATGTTTTGAGTTGAAGCAAAAAGCCGCAAGGAGGTCATGAGCCGCGCATCCTGATTATGTTTATCGCGCATCCTGTATATGTTTAGTCAATATGGAGAGCGACGTACAAGCAGGCTTTTAGACAATCACCTCCGATCAGGCTGCAGTCCAAGTAATGGTCAGACGGAGCTGCTGCTCGCTCTCAGCTTCTTGCAGGACTCATCACGGATAGCTTCGCATCCATCTGGCGGGTGTCCAACATGGAGCATCACGCATAGGTCTGACTGTGCCATGTCCAGCATGTCTGCCGTCTTCGGAAACAGGTGTAGCTTCCGAGCCTTAGTTCGAGATGTTGTATGTGTCTTGGTGGAAGAGCAGAAAGAACAGTCCACCCCAAATCCCGACTCCGCGGCGCCGGCCCTCGAGCCGCGAGTCAAAATAGACGTCACCTCGTTCGTATGCATCAACAACATTGAAGGCGTTGCCGAGCAACCAAGGAACCTCAAGATGTCTACGAACTGATATTCCTGTCATGATCGTCGAGCCTCCGTCAAGGCCTCACGGACACCTTGGTTGTCATGAAAGACACAGGTCCGGCAAAAGTCAGCACATAAACCTCGATACAACGCTCGATAGACTCACCCTTCTGAAAGAGTTCGGAAGCACATCGATTAAGATTGGGTCATTTTCATATTTCCCAACCCTTTTCCCAACCTCGACTCTTATATTGCCGCTGATTTAGACCTGAGCCCCTGCTCCCCTTCACTTCTCAGTACCCCTCCGACTTCGCCCAGCGGTTGGACCGCGCCGATGCATGTGGCTTTCCTGCCAGAGCAAAGACCAGAATACCACCAATCATGAGGCAGACCATAACAAGAGAGAAGATCAAAGGCTGCACGATCTCGCGTTTGGTACGTTGATCCATGTTGTGTGATATGCTGATGGTGTGGTAGAGTCAGGAGTGTGGTCGAGAAAGGGGGTTCAAGATGCCTGATCTTGAAGGCGTAGGGCGAGGAATTGGAGAAGAAGTTCAGCGGCGTTGTGTGTTGGGTCATATGAATAATTGATGCGCGGACGTGAACAAGGGAATTGTTAGTGAATTGTTCTTTGTGGTGATTCTTTATATTCAACAATGAGTAGTGGTATTCGCAGAAAGGACTTTACAGTTGATCAGTCTATCAATTAGTTTGCTCGTCAACATAGTACATCTATCGTACCAACATACATTCATCAGTGACAGACATCGCTTCTGAAGTTACGAGACATCGCCCAGCCTTCACTGCACCAGAACAACCTCGGACCTCCTGACCTCCCTGCCACTTTCAACAGCGCCGACCTGCACATACTTAGCCCAGCACGGGATATTGAACTGGGTCTCGAAGCCTCGGTATCCAGGCGTACCCGTTAAGCGAAGATCATTCTGCTCAGTGCCGACGTAGACATTCCAGCCCGTGACTTCTGTCGCACCGTTCCAGCTGACGTAGCCATGGTATGCACTCTGTCCGCGTCCATGGCCCCATCCACCATCATAGCCTGAGGGGTCGGAGGTGCTCGACGCAGTAGAATTGCTTCGTTCGACAACAAGGCTAGGCACTGTCGCGGCCGGCGTTGCGTGCCAACCAGGCAGCTTGTATGCACGGTAGATCTGCGCCAAGTTGTTTGGTGCGAGGCGTCCTTCCCAGATGGAATTACCCGCCGAGTCGAACTCGATCATCAATGGGAGTTGTCCGTAATCGGCAAATTGGTTTCCGTTCTCGAGCTTTGGAAAGTAGGATCCCTGGCTTTCGGCGACGAGATCTTGCTGAGTCTGGACTCTATCGATGAGCTGTGCCTGCGCGGTCTTTCCGTCATTTGGGCTCGGGTGCATGGGAAGCTTGTAGACGAGAAGATCGGTTGGAATCATGGGCTGGTCCTGGTCTGGAGCATAGTTCTCGTTGTCGAACATGGAGATCTCCAGCGTGTCGTTGGTAACGTTGTGGGGCCGAACAAAATGTTGCCATCGGAAGTGGCCATCGTCAGGCAGAGGACCAAAGTCGCCTCCATCATCACCGGAGAATCGCCAGACAATGTTTCCCGTCTTGTCCAGAAGATAGGTAGTCCAGGTATGCCTGCTGTTGACGAGGTAGTAATCCCCAATGTTGACAACAGAGTTGATGTGGAAGTAGTCGTAGGGAGCGCTGAAGTTGCCGTCACCCGCGCTAACATTCAGTGCGTAATGGGAATCACTAACAGGGACGTGCTCGAGGGAGTCCCAGCGGAAAAGCACTTCGCCGGTCGATGGCTCCAGTTCATAGAACTGAGAGCTCCATGCGTAACCATCCTTGGGGCCACCTTGGGATGACAGATCTGCTGGCGTAGCATTATAGGCGGATGAGAGCAGAGTGTTCCGGTCGGTGAGATATGACTCGTGAATATCCGCATCACACTTGGGGGTAGCATCCGTGGAGTAGTTGAGCGAAGCATAGCGTGGACAGACAACGGGCGCAACTTCGTACGTCTCGTCTAGAAATGTAATGTTGCCGTAGCCATGGCCCACATTGGTACCAGATGTAGTGACGCCGCTCCAGTAAGTCAGATGGGGTTTTCCTAAGTACTCATTAGTGATACTCCATCAGCTGGAAGTCTTGTACAAACCGTTGTAGTTCTGGAACTTGAAATTAGTGCTATTGACCTCTGGACCAGACCAGACAAGTTGACCCTTGTCTGTCATGATATTGGGAGAAGGTCGCTTGGTGACTTTCAACGGTAAGGTGTCGCCAATGCTCAAGAAAATAAGTCCAGGGGCCAGTTCGGCACCAGTCGCGTTGATTTCCATCACGGGGGGAGTCAAAGGTGAAGATTTGAAGACTTGATATGGCCAGAGCGAAACCCCTGCTTCGCTGAATTCGTGGTGCTCGAACCCGGGCCCGGGATCGGCTGATGATTGTGGGCTACATGTGTTGCTCTCACTGCCGCCGCATTGAGAGCCGTAGCAAGGAGGTGCCCCATGCCCAGGTGGTGAGCCTCCCCAAGCTGGACCAAAGCCAGGAGGTGAGCCTTGCCAGGGCGAGCTGCCGCCGTGTCCAGAAGGCCCATTGGCGATCGGACCTGCAAAGGCCTTTGATGTGAAAATGAGAGGGAGGAGGTAGGCGAGCATGTTGGTTTTAGGTCAAATGATATTGCAACGAAGGGGAGCGGTGTCAGAGTAGAACTGCGTGTTTTTATATGAGAGAGGTCTTCTGTCCCACAGCTCGTCGCAGAGAGGTTTGACGATCCTACCTGCGTTGAATGGGAGGCACGCCGCCATATTGCCTTGTTGCGCCGTGTTGTCCCATCCTTCCTAGCGGAAAGTGGAAGTGACCGTGCCTCTCATCTGGTATGTTGTGCGAGAGCGCACGGCGTTTGCGAGGACCGATCCCACCGCATGAGGGATTGCAATGGAATGTCATGATCCGATTGACGAGCCTGTGAAGATGGCAGGGCTGAGGCTTTGCTTCTGTTAGCAGATGAGCCAATCGCATAGCGCTCCAGTTGCTTATGAGACAAGCCTGCTTGAAATGACAGGACCACTAGTCATCTGGAGGCTGCAGCGATGCCGTCGTTTTGGAACAGAGTACGGCTGATCAAAGATCATCATTGTACTGTAAGTTCAGGGCCGTTCAGAACACCGGGGAAGGGTGGACCAGAAATGGGGGATAGTACGCTGACGAAAGCCACTGCGTTGCTCGACGTCAGAGTCCTCAGGCCGGTGCCCTAAGAAAGACCAGAGTGTGAGAGGTTTCGTCGAGCGAACAGGGAAATTCAAACATATGTCGGGTACTGCCGAATGCTGTGGATGCGTTCGCCGTTCCCAAAGCGGTCTGGTGTGCGTGAGTGAATGAATCTAGCTGAATATGAGCCCTCTTCCAACGCCGCAAATCAATAGCATCGCGGTATAATGACGGCACGAGAGTCGCCATCGCTCCTTATATTTTCGACGGCACGTAAGAATGCGGAGCATCAAGCCCATTACTACACTTTGTGAGGTTCACCTGTTGACCTATTTGTGGGAACCCGCGGGTATGCGACTTCCATATTCATCAACCTGCAGCACCGCACTGATCTGATGTACGCGGGATCAGTCGAGCCGACACACCTTGTCGAACTCTTTTTGGTCCCACAAGGTTTCGTGGGAGGGCGGGATCTTCATCACAGGACTTCCCGAGTCATCGAATCGCAGTGCAAGCTGTCCAATTGCACACAGCGCACACAGCAACAGCGTTTCTTTAGATGCCAATACTGCGACCCTTATGCCGACCTCATGATGTGGGCGGAGAACGGTGGCCAATCGTCACGACGGTAGTGATTGAAGCGCGCTTCCAGAGCGCATTCAGCTCCGTGTGCCCTTCGATAAGACATTTCGAGCACCTTCGGCTATACTTCTGCCTTCCAATACCATCTCGTATCTTCGAGTGCTGCAAGATTGGTAAGTTCGCGTGTGGGACGGCAGGCAACGTAGGAAGCTAGCCAGCAACGTGGAGTCTCAGTCAGCTGCCTCGGACGTCTGGAGGAGATGAACTTCTGCTGAGCAATCTTGTTGGCGCCGAAGAACACTCCGTTGCTCCCAAGGCAAGTACCGAATATGATCCAGGTCAGGGTACGCCAGTTGACTCCTGCATCGCACGCTTGTCTTTCTCCAGTGGGAGGTCCGGGTTTGGGTCATATATCACTGCCATTCCCGGCTCATCAAGACGTTTTATCTCAGAAGAGGCCGGAGGTGACTCTTCGGGAGCAGAATCGGAGTGCAAGGCCAGTAAAGGATGTACCGTCAGAATTATTTCCTCCCTCTCCACGTACGAAACGAAAAGGCAGGGGTAAGCAGACGTTGTTATCATCAATCTCGCCTTCCATTTCCCCTCTATTTGACCGTGGGTGCAGTAGCGGTAAGCAGAGTGAATAGGAAGGCGTCGTTTTCATGAGGAGAAAAAGAAGAAGTTCGTGCGAAATGCGACGTCGACGTTTGACCAAGACAGCCGAGTGGCACGTGCCCATGTGGGGCCCGACCGGCGAATCGAAGACGACCTATTGACGAAGTTCACGAGCGAAGAAGTGACTCTTTGTTGCTGCCCAACCCTGATTTATTCACCTACGACCGCCTGACCTAGGAGTCGAACCCGATAACTACCTCTACCTCGTGACTCGATCCCTCGAAACCTGCACCGCCAGCTTGCAAAATACCGCAAAGCACCTTTCGGAAATCTTGTTGCAACGACCCCGCCAAACCAGCCCCTCGTCACCCACCACCGCAAATATGTCTAGCAGAGGCCGAGGAGGCAAGTTCCAGAAGGCGAAGCGAGGAGGTGAGCATATGAACAACCGACTATCCTGTCATGACAATACTGACGTGTTTGAGGCGGCCGCAACTTTAGCAAGAACCTCCGTCCCCTCGACGCAGATGGCGGCGAGCGTAGCATGTGGGCCGAGCCACGCCCAGGTGACGATGAGGACGACAGCGACGACAGTGAGGAGGAATCTTCTGAGGAAGAGTCCGACGACGACGACGGCGCAGCAAAGCCCCAGCAAGAGGAGATGACCCGTGAACAGCGCCGCGCTGCAGCAAAGGCAAAGAAAGAGGCCGCGATCAAGAGAAAGCAAGGCACGCCACAAGCAGGAGACATGCCCACCGACTCTTCGGAAGAAGAAGACGACGAGGACATGCCCGCGAACCCAAACCACAGCTCGGCTGCGAGAAAGCAAGCTGAGAAGGCTGCAGAGCCAGCAGCCGAGCGCAAGCCAATCAAGAAGACCGACGACGTAAGCCAGCTGTCTAGACGTGAGAGAGAGGCTCTTCAAGCACAACAAGCCAAGGAACGATATCAGAAAATGCACGCCGAGGGCAAGACGGACGAGGCTCGCGCGGATCTGGAGCGACTGAAGCTTGTACGACAGCAGAGAGAGGAGGCCGCCGCGAGGAAGGAGGCAGAGAAGCAGGAAAAGGACATGATCGAGAAGGAGAAGAAGGAGCAGATGGCGAGGTTGGAACGACAGCAGGCATTGAAAGCGGCGAGAGGTGGACGAGGCGGCAAGAAGGGAGGCAAGGCTTAAAGTCTGGAGCGAGTTTCACGAGTGCGGCTGAGAACACTTGCATACTGCGTTGTGGAGGACATAGATGCATGGCGTGGAGTCTGCTTGAACGATATGAGGATTATGGAACCATTCAATACGACTGAGCAGAGTGCAATCGACGACATACGGACTGACGTTACCATCGCCTCAGCTTCGACTAACCGACTAAGGGTGGTCAAGGGCCCTGTGTTCGGGTTCTTCGCGAGGGAAGTGGACACACGTGTGTAGCTAATTCTGAACAGGCATTTGCGGTCTTCCATTGCTATGGTAAGCACGAGAGCTAGCCAGGCTCTAAAGGGTCCCACCTTGAACCTCAGCTCTTGGCGAAATCAGTATATCAAGACCGATATCCGCCCAAGGACCGGCGTTGCGCAGAGCAGGTCTTGTTGTCAAAAGTGCACTACGAACCTACCCGTCGACACAAAACCGCTCGAGATGGATCCTAGCCAGATGCCCCCGGAATGGTTCGCCTTGCCTTCCTTTTCGCTCCACGTCACCGTCTACATCGACGCCTCCAACGTCGACAAATTCATCGCTGCGATGAAGCCCGCGTTCGATGCCGTGGCAAACGAACCGGAGTGTTTGTACTTCGAAATCTTCCAGGATCCCGTCGATGCCGGCAAGATTACATGGGTGGAGAACTGGAGCAAGAATCTGGAGTGGTTTGCAAAGGTCAGTGTGTGAGAGAAATGCTCCTACCGGAGGAGGTGCATCGGGGTTGAACGCGATCTTCGATGCTTACTTGCCTGTCGAACAGGAACAAATGACCAAGGAGTATTACAAGCCGTACTTTGCAGCGACGGAGCCCCTGTTCGTCAAGCCGAGAGAGTTCAAGGTGTTGAAACGGACTGAGGGGTTTGTGAGTGCGAAGAAGGAGAACTTTGAGGGAGCGCTTGCTGGGGAGTATAAGCGCTGATGATAGGCTTTGTTGTTGTTGAGCGTAGCGAAGCGGTGGGTATGGAAGCGAAATGTGAGCTCGTAAATACTCTAGCGATGAACCCTGAGCGACCGGAGCGAACAATGCTATGTTGTCATAGGATAGATACCTGAGGCGTGCAGTCCGTGCGTTGCGGCTGAGGACGTCACTTCGCTTTGCACACAGCACCTGACACTTCCTCCAGTATCAAGCACCTTACCTATGTACTCGCCAAAAAGGTCTAATAATCGAATAATTGCAGGTGGCGAAGCGGACAACCAAATTACGATGCCTATTCCACATGGACATTCCATGCGTGGCCCAGACCAGCCCTGCGCAATCTGGCCAGCAACAAGCCGCTCATCATTATAGCGAGGAAAGATCAAAACGATGAGTCCGTGCCAATCATGTGTCGCAGAAGGCAACATGACTGTGCAGTCTGCAAGCCTCGTCAATTGTGTGAATGTGATATCCATGAATGGGTTGGGCTAGATGGCGTGGCGCGTGGCTAGATGCACGCCACCTATGTGGAGCTGAGGCCAGGTACATGCACCACAAGGCTGAGCTGTTTCTAGCTTGGGGAACAAGACCATTGTTCCCTCCTACCATTTTCCGAGACACTTCGCAATGCCTCCTACCGGTACGTCGACTTGGACATCACACTAACCATTGAAGAAACGCTATGCGTCTCCTGAAGTCCGAAGGAGACGACCTCGTCCTTGTGGATATGCACGAGGACAGCGAGCCCTATGCGATCCTGTCTCATCGATGGCTCGCGTCGAACGAGGAGGTGCTATACCGAGACATTGAGAACAAAGTCAGCAGAGAGGTGCTCGAAACCAAAGAAGGCTGGAAGAAGCTTGAGTGGTGTCGAAAGCAAGCAAGAGATGAGGGATACAGATACGTATGGGCCGATACCGCATGCATCGACAAGAGCAGCAGCCAGGAACTCACCGAGTCGATCAATTCGATGTACCGATGGTACCAGAAGGCTGGCATCTGTTACGTCTACCTGCATGATATGCCAGATAAGGAGGACGGCTCTGAGGGACTCGCAACAGGCCGTAGCACAACGCATCGACTCGGTGAGTCTGGTCGTGTCGCTGACGGTGACCAGGCAGTCGAAGAGCCTTCGGTAGACGGCCTCGCGGAAATTGATCTTGGTCTAGTCAGCAGCGCCCTAACGGTGACAGACTCCTCTAGAACGGGACAGACGTCCTCTCTTTTGGAAAACCAGACCGCTCAAATTGTTAACACCTACAAACGACATCCCCAAATGGAACTCGGTTCGCTCGGCTCTCTGTGTTCCAGAGATTTTGAATTTTCCAATACCGAGTCTCAGATGCGGAAAGAGTGGGATCGAGTCGCTTTCATGTCCGACGTGGTTCAAAACCAACTCTGGACAGAATGGGACCGAGCAGCTTTTACGAACAGCAAATGGTTCACCAGAGCGTGGACCTTGCAGGAGATGATTGCACCAACAGCGCTCAAGTTCTACAGTCGAGGCTGGCAGCTGATCGGGAACCTTCAAGTGCTGGCTAAAGATGTCGCAGAAATCACCGGCGTTCATTGGGATCTTTTAATGAAAATCTCGACTCTGAACTCGTACAGCATTGCCCAGAAGATGTCCTGGGCAGCTCACCGGGAAAGTACGAAGGTCGAAGATCGAGCGGTAAGTACTCTCCGCTTCTCAAGTCGTGGGGAATAGCGCTATCTGCGGACGGGGCGTACCTTGTTAACAGTTCTAACGTAACCGTAGTATTCTCTGCTCGGCATCATGAACGTTGCAATGCCAGTAGTCTATGGCGAGAACGAGCGGGCTTTTGAAAGGCTCCAAGAGGAGCTACTTCGCATGTCCTCGGACGACTCTATCTTCGCGTTCCCTGTGGCTCAAAGGATTGTAAACGTAAGTGGCAAACCAGCAACTACGTTACTTGCGACCTCTCCCTCGGACTTTGCAGGATGTGGGGACATTGTGTACTTTGCAGGTGGTGGGGACTTGGTGTACTTCGGCGAAGTCCACGACAGAGGGCGTGAAGTTTTCCCGGACAAGATCAACTTCACCCTGACAACAATACGCGGACACCCGGACGACCCTTCGGTCTCCAAGACTCGAAAAGATCGGATTGCCGTTCTCTGGCGGGGCTCTCACCGATTCCCAAGTGGGGCGAAAGATGTTCCCATGAAAGTGCTCCATATGATCTTTCTCCCATTCGAAATACTGGCTCGGCTCTTAGACAAGGTGCCTGTTGCTCTGCGTCGTATGACTCGAGGAGAACCACCACATGACATTACCGCTTTCTTGAAATGCCGAAGAGCAGGTGATCCGCAACTCATTCTTGGGCTACGTCTCGTTCCCTTGGACCAGAGCGTTGGGCAGAGCAACTATCTCGTGGCCATACCCGCCCAGGAGCGAAGAACAGACCGTGTCGTAGCCCTTTCTCTATACGAGTGGCGGAACGCGATCGCTAGAAAGGAGACTTTCAGCGCGATCAGGATCCCCGAAGAAGTGCGCGAGAACAACCTGAAGGCACGAGCACTGTCTGTGATCTGCGGCAGTCGATCAATGCACACTCGGATTGCCCTTATCGATACTGAGCCCGAGCACGTGATGCGCACATGGAACGGAAATTCATTCACATTTGCCGACTCATTCTCAGGCATGAGCACCAGCCAGCTTCCACTTTTCGGCGCCAAGCTCGAAATCCGGACGCACGGCCAGGCAGCCGCACAAGTACACATGGCAATGCATTCGCCAGATTATGGATTAAGATTCTTTCGGCTTCACATTCAAGGACGTGCGCTACACTTGCCCGACTGGACGACCTGGATGCTTCGACGAGGTTCGTACTGTTCTTCCACCAAAATGCACAAAGGAGGGCTCCTTATCGTGAGGGGCTTTGCATCGAGCACGCCTCTTTCGCGAAAGAACATTCTCTTACTCGAGTGCGAATATGCGACCAGTTTCTTACGAATCGCATACCTTATTGGCAAACGGCTCATCGTTTCTTTCTCCTCCATCCTGCTGTTGCTCCTTCCCTTCTTGTGGTGTGTGCCACTTGGTGTTTATGCTTTGCTCAAGACTGTGGGGCATTCTGGTGGTGCGTCGAATGTCATCAAGGTTGTTCTAATTGTCATTGCGTTACTTTTGTGTTTCTCAACGTATTGTTTCTGGGCTCGTTACTTTTATTACAAGATCAACGGCTCGGGTCGCACAGCAACCGAGCCTCGTGCGCTTTGGCAGGTGGAAAAGCTTGGGAAGTGGTTTCAGGCTGGGAATCGGAATCGATGCTAGTTCTAACTTCCACGATCTTTGAGCTCCAATGACATAATTATGCGTTTCAGAGCTCTTCAAAACACCAGACGATGTTGCTATGAGTAAGACCCTGTCTCGCGTTGCCGCAACCCGACTCCAGACCATACTGATATCAAGAGGATTCCCTACGCCTT
The DNA here is from genome assembly GCA_002786045.1 of Zasmidium angulare. Taxonomy (NCBI): domain Eukaryota; kingdom Fungi; phylum Ascomycota; class Dothideomycetes; order Mycosphaerellales; family Mycosphaerellaceae; genus Zasmidium; species Zasmidium angulare. Next base: position 1,296,352 of record NHNX01000008.1, read on the forward strand.
GGAGACAGGCCACTTAGCTTGCTTGAACGACCCACCGCCAGCTCGACCAACGAGGCTGCAGAAGACACAAAGTCAAGCTGCAGCAAGCAGCGGTATCGTGATAGCGATATATACGCACAAGAGCTGTTGTCCTGGCAGGAACTGGAATCTATCGACGCCCAGAACAGTCTGGACATACCTTGTCAGCACTGTTATGGACCATGTCAATCGAGACTCACCGCAATGAAGCTCGCTGGCAAGAACACCGACCCAAGCAAAGCCCTCAACCTCAAATCCTCGCTGTCCGTCTAGGTCGGGCCAGCCAAGTTGGCCTGGATCCGACTGTGCCGCTGCATAACAACTGTCCCAAATCCAAGGATCTACCAGCCACTTTGCATGACCCCATACTAACCATATCAGAAGCATCATTCACCCTGGAAATATGCTACTCATGCCTCGCCATCGAGCTTACCACGTAATCACGACCCACTGCCTCGGAGTCTCCTGCACCCTTCCGAAGTCGTCTCTGTGTACGTACGCCTACGTGCCGCGTTGTAACGATACCCTCCCGTCCGACTCGTCTGCTCTTCTCGACAATCCTCCAGCAACCGGAACGATTTCTCCTTCCGCCAGGCTGCCCACACTCTTACGAAGGCGCTAATGAAGTGCTAACTTCGAGTACAGATATACAGGGTCGAACCCGGATGGCGTTTACGCTCACTACATTTTCACCTCCCCAGCGTCTCCGGTATTTGCTCTCTACTTATCGATGATTGTGAAATCGAATCTCCTCCACTCCTCAAAACTCCCACGATGGAAGTCCTACCATTGAATAACAACAATCCCAGCCTCCCTCCTATGACGATGACTAGGAAGTTTTCCTTCGACAAACGCCGCATTCGGCGAAGAGCCAGCAAAAGCGAGCACTTTTGGGAAATTGCAGCGCTGGATGAATCAAAAACGATTGGCCAGCCTTGCATAAAACCACAGTGTACATCTAAACAGGTTGGCTTGCGATCTCGCTTGCACCACGCAGATCACCCGCCCGTCGCCAGCGTGTAACGTGAAAACCTCCCTCTAAAACCCATCAAACCACCCCAACAACCCCCCTCCAACCCCAACCAACACCGGCAAAAACCCCAAATGCGCCATCGCCCCCTTCCCCGTCTGCCTCACACTAATCCACGCATCAAACGCCGCAACGCCACACATGGCCAGAAACACGCCTCCCAGCGTCCTGCGATCGCCATTCCACGCCGCGATTAAGATCACGCTGCCCATGAAGAGGTCTCGAGAGGCCCAGAAGAGTAAGAGGTTGGAGCCGAGTTTCTGGGCTTCGGGGTTGGAGGCGGGTGGGGGTGGGAAGTTGAAGATCTTGTAGCCGCTGGTGGGGGAGAGGGTGCCGGCGATGCCCATTAGGAGGGGGAAGAGGGAGAGGACGCTGGCGGTTGTGAGGAGGTGGGGGGAGTTGGAGTGCAGGATGCCGGTTGCCATTTCTTGTTTTTGGGGGGTTGGTGGTGGAGGTGTGGATGAGGCGGGCCTGATGTTGAGCTTCGTTTGCGTGGTGATTTGGAAGGCTTTTGTAGGTGAAGTCGTTCTTGAAAGTGGTCGAGAGAGGAAGGAATAAGTTGACAGTGGCTCTGTTAGTAGGAAGATTGATGGAGTTGTTTGTTTAGTGCGGCTGAAACGATGTTAAGTATCCGTAGCGAAGGAGCTGAAGCCCTGATGCCACTCGGAGCGTGTGTCGATCCGAATGTAGGCCGTATACGGTATAGTTTCCTGGGCAGAAGGAGCTCCCTCTGAGGGGCGTATCTTTGTGTTGGACGAGGTCGCAGGAGCGTGTCTTTACTCCTTGATCATGCTAGAGGACCTCACGACACGATAGTGAAAGCGAGAGAAGTGACAGCACGAAATCGCCATCTCATCCACCTTTGCCAGCGCGTCTAAGGATGAAGTATGGAGAAACACACATTACAACGGCAGGGAGTGAAGGCGACACCTACCTTATCCACTCGCAGCCGTATACTGCTCTCCTCTTTCTCCATGTCCGTGATAACTCAACCCATCTCGTAAAGGCACAATCGCATTAAGACATGCCGTCTTCGGTATCTGAGGTGGGGAATCGTAACAGTACAGGTGGTGTGGTATGCTCTAGCAGCAGCAGCAGTCATCGATGCAATTGCAGCATCCCTCCCTGTGATAATCGTCAGCCTCTTCATCAATTCCATCGCTTCTGAAGAGATAATACTCACATGCACTCGCAGCAGATGAAGCACGCGCAAAGATCCACTGTGTCGCAGGCAGACTGTCAGCTTTCACCGTCCTCTTCGCGGTCGCTGTAAGAGTCGTTGCACGTACAGATAATACCACCACCCCTCATGCCCAAGAATGTGCGCTTTGGCTTCTCCTCGGTGGTGTTTTGCGTGCACTGCAAATCGTCAGCTTCAAACAGCTTCCGGTGGTCAACGCGACGGGAAACTCGCCTGCTGCTCGGCAGCGCCGGCGTCGCTTGGCGGCTGAGCTTGGCTCATCGTCTCCTTGGAGGCCTGGTACTGCATTTCGAGGTCGTTGTTCTGGGCCGTCATGATTGCGTTTGATCGGATGGTGGTGAGCGAGAGTGTGTTGTGTTTTGCGAGTCTCCAGAGGTGGAGAGCGAAGATAAGAGGTGTCGTTCGAAGAAGTGAGCGACTTTACCAAGACAAAACAAGCTTCCTTCGCGAAGCTTGTTTGAGAGCCAATCGCTGTACACGGCAAGCGTTCCTTGCTTGCACAGCGGTGTCAGCGAACTGGCTGTCCACGTCATCACTTGTCCGGTGGTACGCGGCTGGGATGAATGGAACGCTGTACGAGAAGGCGTCTGCACGAAACCGGTTTCAACTGACTTATCAGCAACTTCTTGTTGCGGCTGAGTGAGAAACACGATGCGAGATTGACGCGTGAAGTCGTTGCTGAGTCGTTTGGCGTGGCTGGCTCGTTTACTGCCATTGGGCCGCCACGCGATGTGCTGCACTGCCCGTGGCCATCGAACTCGTATCTTGTCTTGATGAGGTCAAATCGAGGTCAATGGCCTGTGGTACGAACGATCAATGGCAACTGGAGATGGCGAACTCAAGCGACTTGGCGTCAGTAACGAAAGATGTTGGCTGAAACGCGCATTTAAGTGACACGATCCAGAAACGCGAACTCGGCCCCTACGCCTTCGAGGAGCAGATGCCCGGCGACCTCGCCAAGCTCCTGCAAGATGAAAACAGCTCCAACACTCTCACCGGTGTGATCCCCAACCTAGCCAAACTCCTCCAACATGATGGCAACGTGGAATCAGCATATCTCTGCACAGACGAGGCTGTCCAGATCTCGAAGCTGCCGGACGAAGGTGCCCACTTTTGCGGATACCGCAATATACAGATGTTGTGGGGTGCAGTGGCGTCGAGCCCTTCCGAGAACCTGAGTCCGTCCAAGCCTACTGTGTTGAAGCTGCAGGCGTTGATTGAGGACGCTTGGGATGCTGGTGTTAATGACCATGGAAGGGTCTTGACTGGAGGGATCAAGGGGACGAGGAAGCATGTCGGGACGTCTGAGGTTAGTGTCTTCGAATCGTCGTTCTTCTTCCACTGACTTGCCATGTAGGCGGAAGCCCTTTTCCTTCACCTTAATATCCCCTGCAAAGGTCAGGTCTTCTCAGGCAAAGACGCATCGACCCACCTCCTCGACTCCATCGAAGCCTACTTCTCGCACTCTGCGTCCTCTCTGCGACAAGTGCAAAAGGTCCACCTCACCAACCAAATGCCCATCTTCCTCCAAAGACCACAACACTCCATCACGATCATCGGAATCGAGAGAACACTCTCGGATAAACGACGGCTGCTCGCATTCGATCCAGCCTGGAATCCGCCTTTCAAAGTAAGAAGTCCTCTCAGCGATTCCGACTGTGCAGGTTGGAGGGGCCAATTACTACTTCGAAGGTATCGAAAGAGTCAAAGATATCTGAGCCGCTTCAAGGAGTTCGAAACCCTCGAGATCGACTCAGGTGGTTGAAAAGGGTTCATTTGCGGCGTGTGGTAGCCAATGCAGTCCATGCGACCCCGCGTCACTTTTGGCTCGCGACGTTCTTTTCAGCTGGACCTGAGGCTCCAGCTTTCCGCGACGTATAAGTACGCCAAGAGGTTGATATCGAACGAATGTCCGCCCAAGCGCAGTGCTCTTGCCAAATACCTGCACTCACGTTAACAAGAGATCTTGCGTCAAGAAGAAAGTTCCATAAGCAATGGCCACAACAACGACAAACCCCAATGAGAACCTCCTCTCCCACGACTCCCTCAACGACTCCTCCCCCTCAACAATCCTCCTAATCCACGGCGCAGGCTGCGGCTGCGCAGACTGGAATCTCGTCACGCCCCATCTCCAAGACTTCCACCTCCTAATCCCCGACTTGCCAGGCTACGCGGCGTCCCAAGACTTCGCACCCTTCTCCCTAGAACGATGCGCCACACTGCTCAAAACCCTCATCCAGCAAAAAGCCATCGGTGGCAAAGCCCATGTCGTCGGCCACAGCCTCGGCGCAAGCGTCGCCCTCAAACTCGCCTCAACACACCCAGAGTGCGTCGACACCCTCCTCATCTCCGGCTTCCTCAAACTCCCCCGCACAATCCTCACACCCTACATCCCCTACTTCATGTACCTCGAATCCCGCCTCGAGAACCTCGCCCCCAGACCCCTCGTCAGCTGGCTCCTCGACGGAACCGACATCCCCAAAAGCTCACCTCAAAACCGCTCTCTCCAACACCTGCGCGAAGTCTTCTCTCCCTCCGACTGGCCGGATCCTTGGCCTGCGAGGACGCTCGTCATCGCGGCGACGAAGCGCGGGATTCTGCCGTCGAACGATAACGTCGAGCAAGCGAGGAAAGTCGCAGAGATTGGCAGAGAGGGGAATGCTGGGACGTATGCTGTGAAGCATGCGGAGATGCGACATGCGTGGACGAGACAGGATCCTGGATTATTTGCCAGGACGGTGAGGGCTTGGATCGATGGGGAGGGGGAGTTGGAGGGTGGGTTTGAGCTATTGTAATGAGACGCGCGCGTGCCGAAGAGTAACAAAGGCGGCTTGTACCAATTCGGGGCCGTAACATTGTCGCCAAAGCCGGGCTGGAGCAACGAAACACAAGCCATTCACGCCGAGACTGCGTGGACTGCATGGACAATTCGCATGAAAGATCCTACTTCCATGTCCCCTACTCCCATACCTACTTGCAATCGACGAAACGCAGTGTCTTCAAAAAATCGGAAAACGACCGACGCCCAATGATGCATTTCCGCGTACCCGCAAAAAGCCCTAACCCTTGGGCTTTTCAGCCTTTCAAGCCACAAGCTGCTCCGGACGAAAGCTCGACGGGAATCCTAGGATCTCCGGGCTTTGGCAGCTCATTAGCACCACATCACTCAAGCAATGTCCGGAGCAGTTGAAGAAAGGATATAGCCCACTACCAAAGAGGTCATGGTGCACAGGCAGCAGAATTCGAAGGCTGTTGTTTCGATGATGATGCATATCGTGTTAGGGCGCGACGAGGACAATGAGGGACCGCCGATAGAACAGTCCATGCGTGGCGTACTTCTATTGTCGCTGAGTGAAAGGTATAAAGACTCTCACAGCCTTGCGCTGCTGGGTTCTTAGAGCCATCATCAATATAGCATCACCTTAAGACATCCATTGAACAGCATATCAACACTCCACATACTCGGCTCGCCAGCAACCACATCATGTCCGGCCCAACCCCCTCCGCAGTCCTCGGCCTCCTCTCCTCCCAAGCAACCTACCGCGCCCCCCTCCCCACAACCTCCTTCCAAAACCAAACCGTCATCGTCACCGGCGCAAACGCAGGTCTAGGCCGCGAAGCAGTCCGCCACCTCGTGCGCCTCAACGCCAGCCGCGTGATCCTCGCCGTCCGAACCCTCTCCAAAGGCGAAGAGGCCCGCACAGCCATCGAGCAGGAATATGGACGCAAGGGCGTCATGGAGGTGTGGCAGATCGATACGGCGAGTTTCGCTTCGGTGAGGGCTTTCGCGAAGAGGGCTATGGGGCTTGAGAGGTTGGATGCTGTGTTGTTGAATGCGGGGATGTGGCCTAGGGCGTTTGAGATGGCTGAGGGGCATGAGTAAGTTGGTCGTCTCTCGCTTGGCCCATGTGGCCAGTGAATTGCGTGCGTGCGTGCTGATGTTGTGTGCTTCGCAGGGCATGCGTGACGGTGAACGTCATCTCAACTTTCCTGCTCGCGAAACTACTCCTCCCAAAGCTGCAAGAGACCGGTGCGCAAACGAAGAGCATTCCACGAATGAGCATCGTCGACTCGGACCTGCACAAGTTCGCCAAGTTTCCCGCCAAGAAAGATGAGAGGATTTTCGAGGGGTTGAAGAAACCCGTCACGGACTTTGACAATCGCTACAACGATACGAAACTCCTCGTCATGCTTTATGGGCGGATGTGGGCCGCTGAGATGGACAAGTCAGGCCAGCCGAAGGTCTGTCTGAACTTTGTCAATCCAGGGTGGTGTGCGTCTGGACTACACGATGAGCCTGGAGTTGGCGTCGCCGTGGCTAAGAAGCTGCTGCGAAGGTCGCAGGATGAGGGAGGTCGCATGCTTGTGGATGCCATTGCTCTTGTGCCGAGGGTTGAGGACAGGCATGGGCAGTACATCAACAGGATGAGGGTTGAGAAGTAAGTGTTGTGACTAACGTTTGTGGTCTGTGGTTCTTCATGCTGACTTTGTTCGTAGGCCTTCGTCCTGGGTGACCAGCAAGGAAGGGCAGGCGAATGCCGAGAGGGTTTGGACTGAGCTGAATGAGATTCTGGCAAAGGAGCTGGCTTGAGAGCCAAGATATTGCATATTCGTCCTGGGAGGAGGTTTGTGGTAGACCGCATGCGTTCTTTCCGTTGCAGCGTTCAATGATGCGTGTTTTGTTCTTGCTCGGTGTATTGCCGTCGGATCCAGCGCTTCGTGCATTTCTTACCTTTGTGATCTTTGCAACGTGGTCACCGGCCCGCAAGTTTGGATTTGTCAATGACAAGTTGGGTGCGACATGAGAATGTCTTTCTGTGAAGTGATAGGCCTTCTACTCGAAGCTCAATGAGCACCTGGATTGCTAGATGGTGAGCAACTCTACTGCATCTCGGGTCAGTAATGCAACAATGAGGGACCGCCAATAGGGGTGTCAAAGCCAGCCACAACAACAAGGTCGACAATGCTGGCCAGTGTGCCACTTGCGCAAGCAGTCGAAGCCACCACAATTGGGGGCGGCTTTCCAGCATCGTTCAACCAACGCTGTGGCTGCCGTGCCTCTCGCGTCGTCCACGCAATCACGACTGACAAATGTCGCCGGAATCAGCTCTGATATAAATGATGAGGAATCCCGTCACCTCTTCTCTGTACAACAGGCGGCCTGGCAAGCGTGGCTGATGAGAAAACGCGCACCGACCGAAAGAGGTTCCGCAAAGTGACGACCGTTGAGCTGTCAGCAGAAGGATACAACGATCTGCGAGATCGACAGCAACATAAGGTTCTAGATAAGGCGTAGCTCTGAAACATGCATGGGTTGCTTGGACTGTTGTGTCTTGGCTTTAGAACGACCATGGCCAAGACTGGCAGAAGTTGGTATGAAATTGAAGTTGGTCGGGTGGACGACTTGTCTGGGCCGTTGGCATCTCGTGCGATTGTTGCCGTGTCCGTTGTCTGGTGGTTGCGTGGCCTCCTGATGTAGAAGTGCGTGTTCGAGACATGAGGACAGCGGAATGTGATCAAGTGGCTGTGCGGAATGTTGTGTATTGCCTGTAGCACGCATGTGAAGTGGTGTCAGTGAGAAAGCAGTGGTCATCACTAGTACGTCGAGACCAAGGTCGTGGTGAAATACTGTCGCCGACGTAGCGCCAGCCGACCTGTCCTTTACGTGACCCATTCAAGGCAAGAGTGTGACGTTCCATCCAATCGGAGTGTTGTCGCCTAGATCAAGTTCGTGTTGGTGGAAGCGATGTGGAGGAGTGGAAAGTGGGAGAGAAGAAGTGGTCTAATTTTACTCCTTCTCTCTCAAGCTGGGCTGCGTCCCTGGCCCCTGCGTCGATTCGGCTCGTTGCGGCCGCGTCGATCGGCGCCACGCGAGAGCAAGGGCCGCCCCACAGGCGCGACCTCAGACAGAAACACTTTGAGGATGAAAAATCGGTACAACTGGCTCAAGACCGCGTGAGGACCGCTGGGCGGTGCAGTCCGTTTCGGTACGGATGACAGAACTTCCGTCCGCGTACGAAGAAGATGATGTTGATGGCCTCGCTGCGGTACATCGGCACTGCATCACCAACAGTGCGCTCGAGCAGGCAAGGTCGACGTTAGGTCTATTCACTCGCTAAGCCAGCAGGTACCACATCTGGCACACCACATCCGCAATCCCTTCGGCCTCCTGTACCGGCGTCGAATCTCTGCTAATTTGGCCCTGGCATCCCTCCCTCGCTCCTGCCCACTTTGAGCTGCACCGTTGGGCCATGGAAACTTTAGTCCACTTCACGCCCAGCGCCCGTTGCAGCAGGTGGGAGGGCCAACAAGCGCATACTCTCATAAACCATCACATCCCTCCCAGCGCCCTTCGTCGCGGTAGGTCAGCGCGTTCCGAATTGCTGTCACCACTGCACGTCACCTTCCAGTCGCTCGCTCGAGTCAGTCCTTACAAACAACCACGACATAGTAATCCGCTTCGCTTCGACACGATATCCTCTTCAAATCCCGAATTCGATTGATACGGAAAATGGTCTTCCCTCGACTCTTGACCGTCCTGGCCTCGCTTGGCTATGCCTACGCCCAAACCACCGCCAGTGCCATCGCAGGCGATACCGTGCAGCTCTTCATCGACAACATGGATCCCAATGCCGGATGGGCAGCGTCAGTACAGAACGCATGCAGCGGCTCCACCACCTACGTTCTCTCCTGCACCTCAGCACCAATGAACAACGCATGCAGTCCTCAGGTCAGCAGTCTGAATCTAGACCATCAAACCCATGCACACACTAACATCACTTCTCCCCAGACCGCCACCATCACCGAAGGCTCCGACTTCTTCATCGTCACCACCCCCGCCATTTACTCCGAAACCAGCGCAACCGTCACCGAAACCTGCAAACTCGACACCGACCAAAAGTCCGCCTCATGTATGGCCACCATCGTAGCCGGAGGCTACGGCTCCAACATCACCACCACTGTCAACTACAACCTCACTGGAAACGCCTACTACCAATACGGTGTGCAAGTCACCGCCGGCGCCGACCACACCAAGAACGGCGGCGCATGTCTCGCACACGTCAGCGGTGCCTCAACGCAGTACGGCCAATCCCTCGCAGGAGTCATCATGGGCGGCGCGGCGATATTCGCTGGTGTTATCGGCATTCTGGCGTTATAGCCTGACAGTGTACGGCGCCTCGTTTCCTTCTTATTGTACAGCGTGCTATGCGGGATTAGCAGGTTTGGCGTTCCGTGGAGTCATTGGAAAGGATATACCAGCGACAATGCTACGACTTTGAATGATTTTTTGGGAAACGGCGACAAATCATTGCTCGAATGCTGATGGAGGGAAGGAGTGGGGATGGCTCCGACTACTGCAGTCGAGTCATGTGTTTTGGAGATGAGGTGTGCTTGGAGATGAGGGAAGATGTTTAATACATATTCGATGTGGTCCGTTGCTGACTGACTGATACCCTGCTGTATAGGGATGGGCTTCGTGTAACTACTGTTCGCTTGCTTCTGTTCACGGCCATTATGACCTATCTTTTTCGGAGACTGTTCCTCATTTTCCCATGCCATGCTTTTCGAATCGCATGCATCAACGCAACGACGTACTCGTGAGCCTCACAGGATTTCGCGGGAACCCTATCGAGTTCGTGCATCCGCGAGGCCGAGACCACGAGCTCCTGCCTTCACTTGGTGCAGCATCACCTGGACAAGGCAGGCACGACGCCATACACACAGTCTCCTTCACACCTAATTCCCATCATACCACCTCCACCACCCCCCGATCAGCAAACATAACCCCAACCTTCTGCAGCCCCGTCTCCCTCCCAATCCTCCCCACCTGCTGCAGCAACCACTGACACATCGCCGGCGAAATCCTCCTTGGATTACAAGCAAAATACAGCGGCATCAGCATCGCCGAACCCCCAAACATCGTCGGCGGATCCAGCGACTCCTCCCTCCAATCACGACACGAGTCCTGGCCCAAGAAATACGGCACGCTGCGGCAGATGTCCTCGGACAGGGAGAGGATTGTTGCTTTTGCGCGCGAGGCGGTGAATGCTATACCTCCATCGTGGCAGAGGTTGGTATCGTCATCGTGGCCGAGGTCGGGGTGGGTTTCGATGAGGTGGAGGATTTCTTCGTTGATGACGATTCGGACGCAGCGGTAGCGGTTTCGCGAGGAGCCTGCTAGTCTGTTGAGGTAGCTCTCTTGGAAGCGCAGGAAGCTCTTGTCTGGGTTTTCGATCGGTTGCTTTGAGACGTCGAAGCGCCAGGAGAGACTCCTTTCCCACACGACGATTTCGTGCTCGAGCGCGACTAGAGTGTGGAAGATATCCACCAAGTCGGCAGTGGACTCCGCGCGGTCTGCGGCCTCCATCACCATGCACACGCGCGCTGCAAGTTCTAGCAGATCGGCGCCGGAGATCTCTTCCTGGTGCATTTGGTGTCGTAAAGCTCGAGAGATTCTGAGCAGTGCGTGGGGGATTGGCCGTCGGGAGAGGATGCTGGTGTACATGATTTGCGTGCACACTCGGTCGTACATCCGACTATTGCAGAAGCTCGTGAGTTGTTTGTCGCCTCGCAACTCCAGTAATCGGATCGCGCCATTCAGGTGGACCGACAGACGACTGCGATCCGTCGGGGCGTCCTCGACCCCAACAAGCTCATGCAAGCCAAGTAACAGCACAGTCGCCAAGGTCTCATCACTCTTCGCCCGTCTCGGATCCAGAAGCGCACAATGAGTCTGTCTCAGAGCCGACAGATACTTCTGGCTCGCAACGTTCATAATCGCAACATGTCTACTCTCCTTCGGTAGCGCCGCCAGTCCTAGAGCAGTGATGATACTCTCGAGCATCCCAGTCGTCTGCCGCGAAGCATACACCGAATTCGCAAAGTCCAGCTCAGACTTGTCGGTCCCGCAGGTATACTGCTGAAAGAAGACATCCTTGGCATTATTCTCCAGCCAGAAAGTCGCCGGCGTAAATGCACATGGGTTACTCAAAGCCGAGCCGTGCACTTCAACCTGGCAACACTCCGCTTGCTCCGCTTGCTCCTCCGACGAAGCAGACGGTGATGATTCCACTTCATACCCCAAAGGAGGCTCAACCGCCACTTTCCGTCTAGTGGTCCTCTTCAACTTTGAAGACACCTCAACAGACTGGTCCACCAATCGCAGCTCGTCGAGATTCCGGTATCCTGAGCATTTGCGGCCGGCGCGGCGACATTGGCTGCAGGCGGGTTTTGCGGCGTCGCACTGTGGAATGATGGTTAGCACTACATCAGATATACTGTTTCTGGCGAGCCCCTCTGAGTCCATGCGGAGTCCATGCTTGTCTTACGCACCCGTGTCTTCTTCGCCCTGCATTCTGCGCAGGCTTTGCTTAGTTTGCCGCGGTAGACCATAGTTCTTCACAAAGCAGCCGATGAGGTATGCTCAATGCGAAGCTGGCGGCGCCTGGTGCTCCTTCTCAGCTGTCGGGCGCTGGCATGGAGTCTATGGTGGTTGAGCAAGAGCTGCTTTGGAGACATGATCTTGCAGCTGGTATATCGGACATATGGGCGATCCCCATCCTGCGGTGGCACAGCAGTCTGAGGTACTAGACTGCATGCAGTCCATGCAGTCTATGCGTGCGATGGAGCTGAACGTTGACAGAAGCCGCTGGGTGACGTAAAGGTGCGCTACGAAGTGCATACCGTATTGGGGATAGCGTGACTCGCTTTACTCATCTCGCGGAGGCATTGCTTTTGAGTCTTCGCTTTGTTCGTTTCTTTTCTATTCGATTGAGTACATGCTTATGTGCGAATTCTTCGCCTGCCAGACTAATCTATCTGGATGCTTTGAGGAGTCGACACAGTACCGTGAAGGCCACCTGGACAAGTACTGCTTGCCTTACTTCTGGATGGTTTCGACATCGACTGCTCCGTGCGACGTTTCTGAAAACCAATCTATTATCCACATCATGGCCTGGTCATTGAACAGCCTCGGTCTATGGTCGACGAAAGCGGCTTCACTGCTGCAGAAGAGTCACTGGATCTTACAAGTCATGCATATAAAGCGACTGCCGGATTAATGTTTTTCTAACCCACATGTCGGGGATGGCGCGGGTAGAAAGGGTTCTTTACGTATCGCAACGTTTTGATTCGGCTCGATGCAGTTTGATATCAGAAGAGAGTTGCCACGCATGAGTTGGCTTATTACGAGTCTCGTTAATCAATACGCTCGGATACCTCTGCCTTGCACAGTCTGGGCTGGTCTGTACCCGGTGCTGGCATGTTGGACGTAGCAACAGTTGATACAGACAAACAGGCACCTAGACCCAACGTAGGATCAGCTTCAACCATTCCAGCGTCGAAGTCTTCGCCTTATCCAATCCGCGTGGCGCGAGACTCGTTCATGCACTTGTCCGTGATATTACAACGAACGAACGACACTAAGTGCAAAAGAACGACACTAAGTGCAAAAGAACGACAGCCCGAAGAAAGTATCAGTATCTATGGCGGGTGGAAGATAAGGTACTTTGATAGGCGGGACGAGCAGCAGCAGCATGGCTGTAGTTGTAACCCCTTGAGGCTATGATCGTAAGGTAGCACTCTGACATGGTATCGTGACCCCTTCTTGCCTACAGACTCCTCGACTTGGGAATTACAGGGTACGACTAACGCACGGGACAATTAAGGCTTGTCTGAGCATGATCGAAGGCATCCAGATACCCTCTGAGCTGGACCACAGCAGCACACACCACGAGGACGTGGAAGATCGCATGCGAGCCCCACAGGTCGAACTTGCCTGAATAGCGACTCTCCGGAAATCTGGTCTTTGTAACCTCATATGTCAGCGTTGAACATTGCCTTCATGAGTCTTTGCGGGGGAAGAAGGAAGACTTACCGCATAGAATGCCGTCCCGGTCAGGAGGCAGCCTGCTTTGGCTAGAGTATAGGGCAGGGCTTTCCTCATCATCTGCGTCGTGCCGAAGATACTGAGTCCATGGATCAACGGCGCGATACCGCAAAGTCCAGTGGCCACGAACATCGACGCTCGAAAGAGTCGATACTTCGCGCCCTGATATCTGGGATGCAAGGTCGTGAAGATCGTCACTGTCCCGAAGACGCCAATCTGACCACCGAGGTGTCAGAATTTGATCATCAAGGCACAGACTCCGCGAGCAGAAAGTGGTACTCACCAGAGACCAATACACATTCCGTTCCAAAGTCTCACACCAGAAGACGAGGTATACTCCCAAGATAAGATCACCCAGGATGAAGATCACCACGCCAAGCATGTCCAGTCGCAGACAGAGGTGTTCGATGTGTTGGGAGTGATTCATCAGCGTGTGGTACGTTGCTGACAGTGACAAGCACGTCACAGCTGCTAGCATGAAGATGGAGAAGGCGACGAGGTCGGCGGTAGTGGTTTGAGAGTATCTGCTGGTGAGGTACCGTTGGAGATTCCATTCGCCGAGGAGGAAGAGGATGGCTGGAGTGAGGTGGGTGTAGATGTTGATTGACTCGTTGTGGAGGTATGTACAGCTGCGGAGCGAGGCCTGAGTTGAGCCAGAGATGGGTCGATACTTGTGGAGGATGTATGGGTTGGATTCGCGGCGGAACCATTCTGGCATTTCGTGGAAGGAAAGGAGTCGGTATCGGTCGCCAACTTTGGGCGTGGCGTCGTTGATAGGTTCCATTCTCGACTTCAGGTCCTTTGGCGGCTGCTGCTGGACTCGAAGACGTGTAGCGGACGCCATCTGCTGTCTTGCTTGATGTTGCAATGTGGAGGATCAGGATTCGAGGTTGGGTCGAGAGAGTTAACTGAAGATAGAGAACGCCTTTCAGCTTTGCTCCTTGCTTCGCTGCTGCATGAGTCAATTGCTGCGTTTTGTCATGTGTCAGCCTTGCTGACCCCAATCACATGAGCTTGTCGGGAAGCCACGCGCGACATCATACTGAGAGTTGCACCTGTTCGTACTTGCAGACCTGATAAATATCATGAGCTACAGAGTAGCGAGCGCCATGGTCGCCTGCTAAGCGTCGGCATTTTGTCGTCACCATGGTTTTTGAGCGGTTCGAGAATCCCCTTGTCTTGAACGGGGAGTACGAGTCTTCGCCACAATGAATGCGAGGCAGGCACAGAGCTGCCGTAGTTCGGTGGGAAGTGCCATGCTTGCGTGGATGTGAGACATGTCCTCCCAAAGAAGCGGTGGTGCTGATTCGGTCATGATCCATGAAAATCAAATACGCAGTCAACGTACATCTGTAGGCCACGAACGGATAGCAGAGCTGACAATTCCTAGTTCATTGAGCATCGATGGCAATATTCTTAATAAAAGGTGTCAGGTGTGCTCGCCATAGCTTGAGACAAGGCAACAGCACAGCCTGATTACGATATGCTGGGCCACGTCTGTTACGAGCGGGTCAGGCCGCATATACGATCTCACAAGTCAGACGCGATCAAAATGGAAGGAGTCAATGTGCAGCGTGGTTACATGAACATTCGTGTTGCGAAAACCTAGTGCTCGCTGCATCATGTCCATGCTATCCCATAGACCTCATCGTCGAATACTGGGTGAAGTACGAAAGCGTATATTACAGCTGCGTATATTACAGCTCGTAGTTTACGTGCATCAACATATAGAACACCTCAAATGCTGAAACAGAGCACTCTAACAATTGCACACCCCGTACCGTGCTCCGCGACTGGCGGTATTGGGTTAATTCCAACAAGTCAACAACAGTCGTCAAGACTATTCTTGTCGCTCTATCTAGGATAATCGTACGACACCGTGGACGAGATTCGGTCTGTAACACTGTTGGCCCCGAGACTGTTTTCTTCGAGATGGGGGTAGTCGTACGGCACCATTGGCGAGGTGCTGTTCGTGGCACGGCTGACGTTGGCGTCGATGTTCTCCGTTTCAACTCGCTGCTTCTTACGGGCGCGCACGCTTCCGCTCGAGGACGATTGCCGAAATTGACCGAGAGAGGGCATGTCCAGAGGTACGTGTGGCAACCCATGAGGCATCTGCATAGGAAGTTTCTGAGTGGCCGAATGTGCAATCTGCTGCAGAGCTTGCCGCTGAGGCTGGGGCATGGCTTGGAACGTCGGGCTGCGGCTGATTGCTCGCTCGTTGTGATCGGACCGAGGAGGTTCTGCCATATCATCTTTCAGGCGAGTATCGATGATTTCGTGATCAAAATTGCTGTCGAATATGCGTTCCTTATGAGCAGCTTCGTACTTGAGCTTGTGTCGAACCAGATCCACCCAGTTCTCTTCTTCTGCAGCAAAGTCAGTATTCGATCAGGGGTGTTCGCTTTGGATGGTCATACTTCGATATGGGAACTTCTCTGGTCTCACAAACTCTCTGATCATATCGATACTCATCTCATCGTACTGTATGCTGAAAGCGCAACAGACTTCAACAAGTTGTGGTTCCCCCTTTTTCTTCGGGAGTTTTCTACGCTCTAGTGTCCTCCGCATGAAGTCTTCTGAAAGTCTTGTTTTCTCAGTACGGTATCGAAACTCGTCTCGTACCTTGCCATTAGCATAGCGGAATGGCTCGTGATCCCACGTTTTATCGTTGTCTTTGGTGGTGTAGACGACCGTGTGCGTGACGAATGGACGATTTACGGGTACAAAGAACTGCTGTATGACAGGTTCGGTTGACTTGAAACGACCTTGTTTATCGGCCTCCGCACCCTGATCTGCGGTTAGTCTCGATGATCGAGCGCAAGTCTAGTCGATTCAAGTTACCTTCTTCACCAGCCACTTGATGCGGTCTCTCACCACGTAGCTGGGCCTCTTGCGAGCTTGGGAATAGAGTTGGTCCCTTATAGCTATGCCCTCATCAAGTTGACCGTCCTCATTGAACGCATCGGGATGATCTTTTAGGTTAGCATCTTCTTCGTCGTACAACAATCCGACCGACTGCTTCGAACGGCTGTCCGACTGGTCAAGATCTTTATCGACCATCAAGGCACCTGTCGCCACAGGACACTGACTGTTGCGCGTAAGTGACCTGCCTTACGTCGAGACATTGTGGCTGAACTTACTCGTAGAGAAGGGCGGACTGCTTCACCTTGATGTCAGGCTGAAAATATGTCCGAATAGGTTCAAAGACAAAATCATTGTAGGCCAGGCCACCCGAGAGAATGATGTGCTGTCGAACGTGAGCAAGTGCTTGAATGGGCGACCAAGTTGAAACTTTACAGTGGTATCGTCCGTTCGGTTATTCTCCGCCAACCTGATAATGTCTTGGACATGAGGAGTGAAGAAACTCCGTACGAGCTCACTGCAACGATTAGCACAGCGTCTGTTACAGCTCGTGTCATACTGACGAGTCCAACTCGAAAGCCTCATCCTTCCGTTCTTTATAGCACGAGCAGTATATCCACAAGGGGCCACTCTTGTTTGGGTTTAATTTCCAGTTTCTGGGCTCGTTGAATTGGACAGTCGCCTGGCTCAGGATTTCCTCCTTGGTGGAATGCAATTTTTTCATCAGGCCCTTCATACCGCCTGGCTTTTCTTTGATTGCCGCGACGAGCCATTGTCTAAAGCTTTCGTCCACGTTCGTGCCGCCGCAGAGAATACCTAGTCAATTCTGTGAGACTTGACACCTAATCAAATGACGTTGACGCACCGTCTACTTCCAGAACCTTCATCTCATTGCGCTTGGCCTGTTCCAGTGTTGCTGGTAAGCGTAAGGTGACGATATCCTTTGCGAGTTAGCGACTCGGCCTTTGTCTCGATGCTCTGTATCTCACTGTGGTTCCACCTCCAATGTCAATGCTTTGAACACATTTACCTCGCTAAGTAATGCTGTTAGTAATCGTGATCCGATATAGGATTGCGACTTCGTACAAATGGGCCATATGCTGCTTCGGTGAGTCGCGGCCCCAATAGCGCCTTGAGGATTGAAACGCCAGCGCATAAAGGTTCGTACACAAACTGTGTACGTGGAAGCCCGGCTCTTTGAGCGGCCATCGACATGATCACACTTGTCTCTTGAGATGCAACCAGAGGCACTGGCAGGTATACTTTCGCTTTGCCCTTGACGACTTCGACGTGTTTTGCTGCCTCGGGAGAGACTTCGGCCCAGATATATCGTAAGGCGCATTCCAAGAGCTCGGACAAAGACTTATCGGCTTCTTCTAATTGCTTCCTGATTCTGGCCACGCGAGGAGAATCTTCGTACTTGCCGTACAGCAGAAGCTTGAAGTTTGTTATGTGCTTGTTGATTGGTACAGCTTCCGGTCCTTGTTGATCTTGGAGCGGGTGTCCAAAGTGGAATGCACCGTCGTGCCAGGCAGCGACCATTTGCCCCGTTGTTGATCGCTCGCGCCTGAAGTATAGACCGTAATTGCTACCCACGCCGAGCTCGATGGGCTCGTTCCCATGTTTTACTGCGTAACTTGCTGAAAACGTACTTGTGCCGAAATCAATAGCAAAAACAGTAGTAGATGCTTCTTCATCTGATTCAGGAGAACCTGCTATCTACAGTGTCAGTACTGAAATGTCTAAAGGCGCCAAGGTGGCTCACCGTGACTTGGATCACTGTCGCTCGTCTTGACAACTTTCGAGGTGGAAGTCGAAGCATAATTGCTACGGCCGTTCTCAGCACATGAGGACCTCGTTCTTGCCATGGTTGTCTGACGACGGTGAAGAGTAGCGTTGCTAAGGAACATTCCGCGGTCGAGGTCGTGCAAAATAAGGTAAGTTTTGTTGTGTAAGGAACCAGAAGACGGCGGAAAGGAGGATATGATGGGACTTTTCAACGAGGCACGGTATAATCGTGGCGGCACAGTGAATGTTGAGCAGGAATGAGTCACAGGAGCAACTCTTTGCCTTCGAATCAAGCCACCTTGTTTGTGTTGGGAACAGTGGTTGGCTCGCGGGTTACCCGACGATATGCATGTCTGAGGCACCAGCTCCGTCAAACGACTAGTAGTCGTGGCGAGGTAATGCACAGGCATGATCGTGCGATCGTACTCTGTTTGCTGTGCCTAGCCGCAGCGGTTCATATCAGTTGTCGCCTTGGGTACTGTTGATAGACCGTATCGTCCATGCCTTCGTTTGCATCATTCCTTCGCACGACCCGGGATCACGGGGTCGGGCATGCAGGAGTACAAGAGGCTGTGCCTTGAGATCCCAATGGCAAGGCATTGCGTATAGTAGCAATATGAGGGAAAGGCTGTGCGAGATCTGGACAGCCCAGTTGCCCCTGAAGCTTCAGACTTGCGAGCCCTCTCCAGACTATTGGCAACCGACCGTCAGATCCCACGTCGCAGGCAGCATCCCGCGGGCGTCAAGGGCGCTGAAGTGCATCGTTAGTTTCACCTGGTAGATCGAAAGACTCTATTTTGAGTCTGGCGCATTGGTCCTCGTTTCGTTTGAATACCGTCCACAGGCGTTTTTGGACTTGAAGGACCCCCTAGAGAAGAGCTCAGAGAGAGTGATTCTGCAAGAGGTCTACTGTTGTCGTGGCATAAGTCCGTTTAGGGCGCCTGCCCTCGTGGTTGACTATCTAGGCTATTGTTCGGGCGTTACTGTCGACTCAGCTTCAAGGGTGTTATCATAGGCGAGGCGTCCGTGCAATGCAAGGTCAGAGGCCAGAGACTCCTTGCATATTGCTCGAAGTGCCGCATACCCGTTTTCCAAGAGACGCTTCGACCTCGTGGCTCAGCTCAGAGCAGTATGGTGAGTGATTGCCCCCATGCAACACCCTCGGGGCGGCCTCCCGGAGGCGCTTTGCCGCAGCTGAAGACCAACCTCCAAAGCTGCATATGCGCCCCTGCACAACCCGGCGGCTAGGTGAAGATCACCCTTGAGGCAATCAATGGCTGGTTTGAGCGTGCCGCTGTGTGGTGGGCATGGCTGCGACATCAAGCAGACGGACGCTGCCAGGCGCCAGTTGCCGTTCTCGTACAACAGAGACCATACAGACTGGAATTTGTATGGAGTCCGACTTGAACCTCTCCACTATTGAAGACCGCTCATCGCAATCGCCAGGATGGAAGGAGAGCGACTCTCACAGCGTGAGGTCAAGCAGCGGGCGCAAGCAGCGTTCTACGACTTGCTTCGGTATGTCGACAGCTACAACGCATCGTGCGAGACACAAGACGAGCAGGCTGCCTTTTTCAAATCGTTTTTGGAAAAGCGTCCTGTGCGACGAACCAAACGCCAGAAGAACTTGTCGCTCGATGTCGGCTACCACACCCCCTCGACCTTCATGATTAGCCTCCGGGATGCGATTAAGGGTCATGGCCAGCGTCGTCCGAAGACATTCGAGGACTCGATGGCCTACTTCTTCGATGCAAAGTTAAGGACCTTCGATGAAGGCTACACTCGCAAGTGTCAAGCCTCAAATGAACAGCTTGAGGATCTGACGATCGTCGACCCCAGAAATGCTGGTCATTACGACGCGTTGGTGAGCTCCGACGGCCAGCGATCGACCGAGCCGACGATCTCGCCAGGACCAGAACAAGTCGAGGCCACGGTCTTGTCGGACCTGGGAAAGCTCCATCATTGTGAGCAGGAACTGCTTGGGTATCGAGGGTACTTTCCACTTCTATGAGCGAACAACTTTCATGCTAACCTCGCCAAGTCCACGCAGAGTAAGACCACAACGATCCAAGCAGCCAGGCGCTGGCTTTAGCAAGCGCAGAAGTCCTATACGCCGCCGTCCTGACCGACCATCTGTCAAGACGCTGGCAGACCGCCCGTCGTATCCAGGACAACTGATTCCGGTCATACCCACGCAGCGAGCCGACGCGAACGCTCTCAACCTGCAGCGCAACGATTCCCTCTCTGTCGTCACCATCAGCTCTGACGCCCGTCCACGATCGGCGAAAGACAACACTCTGCATCTTTATCGACGTGCCAGTCCAGATCGTAGGTTGATACAGTCGAGAATGGCCCGGGTGGAGACGACTTATGATAGCTTCAGGGAGCATCTAGGCGACGGTCGGGACGACCAGGCATCTTTCACTGCTGAACCATCTCTGTTCCTTCAGCAGTTATACACAACAGCGCTGGGGCAGCATTGGAGAGTAGTGTTTGCTCGACTGCAGCAGGAGCACCTCGCAAACAACGCCGATGTACTCTACACTCTGACTGGTGCAGCGTTGTA
Organism: Zasmidium angulare; assembly: GCA_002786045.1. Lineage (NCBI taxonomy): Eukaryota > Fungi > Ascomycota > Dothideomycetes > Mycosphaerellales > Mycosphaerellaceae > Zasmidium > Zasmidium angulare. The sequence goes on from NHNX01000008.1 coordinate 1,316,708, forward strand.
TGAGTTTGTCTTCGGCCCAATGGCGTACATTCCAAGACGCTGCTCTTCCTCGACCTTGGTAGCTGAGGACGATTGCGAGGGTCTGAAGCAAGATCAACTCTCAGTAGAAGGTACGTATGCTTGCCACATGCGAGCGATCCAACGCAGCAGCATTGGATGTTTCTCACCAAATCAATAGAACTTTCGATAATATTTGCACGACGCCTCTCCAAAGCCCTCGATGAGCACATGAGGCATCAACCACCGCGAGCGTCGCAACCCTCCGGCTTCATATCACCGGAATTCGAGCGGGAACTGGCATTTGTCTTTGCGGAGGTACTCGCACTCAAGCAAGAACTCCTGGCCACTGATACGAGTATCTTGTATGGCTGGTACCACCCAGGTGGCCGTTACGATATCGACACCATGGTGACTGACGCATCTCATGCGCGCCCTCCCGTTGGTAACGAGCACACGTGTCGAGTAGCCTTGTGCTTCCTGCCCTGCATTCGTGTCGACGGGAACCATCATGTCCTGTATCGGGCACAGGTGAAGGTAGTTGGGGATGCTTGAACTGCGACGCAACCGGTGTGCAGGTTTCCGACTGCTTGGGCTCCACGATCCAGATAGCTCATTTTCTGTGTAAGACATACGAAAAAGTTCGTGCAGCTTCCTCTCCCCGACTCTTCCACACAAATTTACATTCGAGCTTCCAGACGCCGTGGCCGTGGATATTTGACCCGTATGCTGCGAATGGCGATGGGCAACAAGATGTGATACCTTGGAGCGACGTCGATGTTTGAAAGTCCTTCTCCAGCTCAGACGCCGTGGCTGCAAAAAGGAGCAATTGACTTTCCACCGCCGCCGCCATCCCGCCTCCAGCACAATTCCAATTGGGTCTCAGCCGCCCGTCTCTCCACAGCCCTAAGGCTGAACATTGACCGGTCGATCAGCCTCAGCTCTATCTCACGTGAGTCAGACGCCTCTAGAAAGGTGTTTGGTGGGCCTTCTTACGTAACATCTCCTTGGCATATTCTGCCGACCGTGCTCCGATATAGCTCTACTATGTTATCTATAGTTACTAATAGGAACTCTTACTTAACGTACAGCTATATAACTAGTTAAAGTATACTATATAGCTCCTATCTTAAATACCTCTCTAGAGGGTCTAATTCTATATAGTAGGATTTTACTATATATCCTATTATCTTATAATAGGTGCCTCTACTTCGTAGTAATATATCTCTACTATAAAGGCGAAATTCGTAAATCTATACTATAAAACTACTTTTTAGACGTTAGTAAGTATAGTAATATTAATTTTACGATAAAAAGCGCGTTCGTTCGATAGTAGTCTATACTATAAGTCGCTGTTACGTCCTTAAGTATTAATACTAATATAGACGTTTCCTTTAATAGTAGTAATAGTAGCTACTATAGTCCTCTAATACCTCTCTAATACTATAGTATACTCGTCTATACTCGCTCTATAATCTCCGCTATTTTCTTTTCCTATATCGTTATCGTATTAGAGAAGAATACTATAGAGGGGTAGTAGCCTATACTACTCCTACCTAGTAGCAATATATCTAGGCCCGCCTTTTCCTATTTATAGAATAGTAGAGGAGTATTAGAGAGACCCTTACTAGTACCTATAAGTACTAGGCGGTATAATAGCGGCGTATATACGCCTAGTTAAGAGTAGCGGGTAAGGTCGACTAGAAGTTCGTAGTTAAAGTAGTATATTAGTCTATATAAAATACGCCGTAATACTAGGAGGAGTAGAGTAACTAGTAGATAACTTCGAACTAATAGCTAGTTCTATAAAAGTAGGAAGAATATACGTCTAGGGCTTCGTAAGTTTAGTCCTATACTTACTATATCGGAGCTATATTAGAATCGGGATATTACCTAGTAGAGTTCTAAGAACGCTACTTTCTATAATATAGTAGAGTAGCGTATTAGATCTATTCCTAGCTATTTATTAGAAGAACTATAGCGGTTTATAGAGGATTCGCTTATCGATAGAGACGCTCGATAGTCGGATTATACTTACGCTATTATAGAGTCGGGTTTAACTTAGCTCCTTAAGGAGCTCTACTCTAGGAAGAAGCGTTTACTAAGGGAGGTCTAGGTTAACGTCCTTATAGCCCTAATATACTACTAGTAGGATATACTCTTTATTAGGAAAACTAGTCTTAGTAAAAGCCTTATCTTCTAGAGCTATACTACTTTTACGAATTATATTACTATCTAGATTATACCTCTTATAAAGCTTAGTAAGGAGTAGGCCTATAACCTATATAGTATTAGTAATAGTACTCTCTTAAAGGCTATATTAGTAAGTATAGAGACGAAGCGCGCTAATCTAGATCTATTCGAGAAGATTCGCTAGGGCTAGTATAAGTATCTTATTATAGGTCTAGAATAGGCTATATCGCTAGAGTTTATAAAGGTCCTACGAGATCTAGAGTTCTAGGAATACCTCGGTTTTATAGCGTACGATAAAGTTTACTTTATTAAGATATAGGGGGTAGAGTTTCGACTAGAGTTCTAACTAATCGCTTAGCTTAGGAATATCCTTCGTTAAGATACTATATAGTTTAGCTATACTAGTACTACTAATTCGGATATAGAGAAGTTTATCCTATATAAAGCTAGTTTCTAACCTCTTAGCTTAGCCTATAAGCCTTATATAACCTATATATACTAAGCTAGTATTAATTATAACGACTAGTAGTATCTATTTATAAATATTCCTCGTAGCGGGGGTCCTAGAGGGCCCTTTAGTTATATATACTTCGTTACGTATAGCGCTACTAATAGTAGTATTCCTACGCCTCTAGGGTTAAAGAAGAGTATTATTTTCGTCGACGGGCGTAAGGATATAACTATAGTTATCTAGTAGATTCGTAACTAGTTATACGCCTCTACTATATATTTACTAGAGGAAGAGCCTAATAAGAGATACTTTTAGGATAAGAGCTATAGGTATTACGTATTAAGGATTATATAGGTATATATATCTAGTATATCTATATTTAATCGAGCGTATCGATATAACGAGTTCTATAAGGAGGATAGTAAGATCCGGATTATAGTCGCTACTACAGCCTTAAGTATAGGCGTTAACCCTCCTTATATAGAGTTAGTCGTATAGTAGATATTCCCTATTACGTATTATATCCTAGATCTCTACTAGCGATTCGAGAGAGGGGGGCGGGACTTATTATAACTCTTATACTTCGTTATATAGTATCTATTAGACTAGATAGACGATTCTGTAGCTACTAACCGACTAGAGAAAAGTACTATCGAAGCTAGTATTAGTATACTATCGGAGTAATAGCTTATCTTAGATAGGAATTATAGATCGAGTTATCTATATAACGACGCTAGTTCTAGTTACTACTAGGCGTTAGATAAGGATTCTATTACTAGTAAGCTAGGGATTATTAAGTCGGATACGGAGGAAATAGAGAATAAGATTAACGAAGTAGTAGCTAGCTCTCGACGTTCTTTACTACCTATATTAGACTAATCTTAGTTATAGTATAGCTAGTAATCGTAGAGTAATTCTTAGTCGTAGAGTACTTCTTAGTCGTAGAGTAATTCTTAATTATAGTCTCGTAGCCGTAGGTCTATTTACTATTAGACTTAGTAGAAGAAAGAACGCTATAAGAAGTATAAGGAGAGTAAATATATAGTATTCTCGGAGTTATAGAACGCGTCTTATACGTAGAGAACGTATAACTAGCTACTAGGAGAGGACTATTATTAATACCCCCCTAAACCTATAGACTCTAACTTATACTATAATTAGTATAGACTAGGTATAGAAGATAAGTTTCCTAACGACGTTCCTTAACGCCTAAAACCTTCGAAAAAGCCTAGTAGCTATACTCGAGTAGGCCTAGTACTCTCGTTTATAGATAAGTAGTATATAGAGATATTAGCTAGCCTATATCTGTTATAGAGTCGCTAATTTAAGTTACTATCTAGTATATTATTACTAGAGCGGATATAGTAGGATATAGCTAGGATATTCTCGAAGACTAATACTAATAAGTAATAGTAGAATAAGATATAGGTATCTATTATAGGTACTTTTCTATCTCTACGAAACTAGATTTAGTGTAATAATTACTTTCTAGGTTCTTATAAGACGATAAGCGACCGCCTATTATTATTCTATAAGGAGAGTATAGATTTAATTAACGAATAGTATATAGTACTACCTAGTTAGAAGAAGTCTACTCGAAACCTATTAGAGTCGATAGATACGACTATATATAGGCCTATCTTTAGTCCGATTACCCTAGAAGCTTATAAGAAGTAGCTAAAGGATAATTATTAGATAGCCGATTATATAGCTAGAGCGTCTACTTCTACTATTCGGTCGAAAGCTATTATATTTAGTTATATACCTACCTCGACGCCTCGGATTATATAGAATAACCTTCGTCGAGCGGTACTTACTAGAGCGACTTAGTCGTAATCTAAGTCTTAGCTATAAGAGGTTAATTATTCGATAGTAGTCTCGTAGTTAGATATATAAGGCGTGCTCTATATAGACTAGGCGAGTACGACTACTATACCTCCTATTACTCCTACTATTATTCGGCTACTCTTTATTAGGCCTAAGGCGAAATAGCGTCTCTCTAAGATATTAAGTAGAGTAGTTATACCTTAGTCGTATATAGACGTTAGTTTTACTAATTCGGGTATTAGAATAGAAGAGTACTCTAATATAACTCTATTACTAAGATCCTCTCTAGTAGTATAAAGGAAACGTCGGTTTTCCTAGTACTTATCGAGTCTAGTAATAGAGTAGAAGAGTTTATTACCGAGCGTAGTAGACTTTAGTCGAAATTCGTAGTTATATTTAAGTACTAATTATATTAGTTAGAGAGAGGGTATAAGGACTCTAGTAGAGCGTAGGAGAACTAAAGCTAGTAAGTATATATATAGTTCGCTCTTCTCGCGTACTTATAGGTAGGATTATATACTCTATAAATCTAGTTATATTATCGAAGTAGTTACTCGTATTATTTACTAGCTATACTCTTTACTCGCGGGCGTACCTAGAGCTTTACTTATATAAAATCGCTACTAGCTCTTTATATACCCTCGTCCTATAACGAGTATTCGTCGCCTAGCTTAGCTACCTATATAAGTATATAAACTCGTAACTAGTAGTAGTTAAAATAGCGACTCGCGCTCGAATCGACTTCCTCTCTATAATAATAACTATATATACTTCTATTTCGACTACTAATCTCTAAACCTCTATACTATTTAACTTTCTTAACTATTAGCTTCTCTACTTATAGTAAGAGATAGCTACGTTCTAATTCTTATTAGTATACTACTAATAATATATAGTCTTATCGAACTATAGGCGATAATCGTAGTAATAACTATAGCTATAGTCGAGGCTACGACTCTAACCTATAGAATTATATTAATATAGAGCGTAATAAAGAGACTAAGCGTATAATTAACTACGTAGCTTTCGCGCGTATCTAGATAGGCGATACTAGTCGGCCTCTACGCCCTTTTCTCCCTTTTCCTATCTATTAGTAGCCTCTACCTATAAGTTAGTTCGACTCTAATAATCGTACTTATCTAGTATACGACGTCCCTACTAGCAGTATATATTCGCCTCGACGATATAGCTCTCTAGTCTAGTACGCTGTTAATAGGCCTCTATATAATTATCTATTATATAATCTAGCTACTCCTTTTTCGACTTAGCCTCCTTCTACTCTTCTATTAACTTAGCCTCTTCCTAGTTCTCTTTCTACTATTCTACCTCCTCGAGTAAGTCCGCTTAGTCTATTAGATCCGCTAAATTTAATAGGTCTAGCTCGTTCCTATAGTATTACTTCTTATACTAAAGTTATATATAGACTTAGGTAACTTACGTATATTAACCTAGAAGTCGCTACGCGAGATCGAGCTTTATAGAAGAATCGTAACTAATACGAGTCGGAGTTAGATAGGGAGTATAACTATAGGTAGAAGGAGAATATTCGACGCCTAAAATAGGAGTAGTTAGGCTATTAGCCTATTAACTAGCGTATAGATAATAGTTCTAGTAGAGGCTATCTATCGGAGACGCCTAATAGAACTAGAAATACGCCTATTTTTAGCCTAAGTATAGACTAATACGGCTCTAATAGTAGGCTACCTATACGTAATTTTAGAGACTCTACTCTACTATCTTCTAGGTCGATACCTACTAGATTTAGAACTACTTTAGTCTACCGACCTCGTTTAAGTATAGTACCCTTATCGAATACTAGACTTCTTTTACCTATCGAGGCTTCCTCTACTACTACTCCTATTCCTTCTTCGAATAATATCCCTCCTTCGAATAACTCTCCTTTATTTTACTAGGTTACTAGTCCTAGTTAACGTAAGTTTATCTAAGAATACCCCCTCTTCTCTAGATAGGACTAGTATCTTAACTAACAAGATTATAACTACGACTATTAAATATTTCTTAATAAGCTAGATAATTCCCCTATACGCTCGTTACTATAGTAGCCGACTCGTAAAGGTTAAGGTTAGACGCTATCCTTTACTAGTATATATCTAGATAAGCGACTCGTATTACGTTATTAATAATAGGCCGAATACGAAGCTCGTATCGAGCGTAGTCGCCTCGACTATAGTTATCGCCCTCTACTATTAACTCTACCTATAATTCGAAGTTTTTAATAAGGACTATTAGCGCTACTAAGTACTAGTAAGTAACGCGCTATCGATACGATATATCTATACTTCGATTTACTATAACGCTAGCGAGATTATTAGTCTTCTAAGTCTAGTTCTCCTTTAACGGGTAGCCTTAGCGGTAGATATAGCGCTCTCCTAGATCCTACCCGCTATATACTAACTATAGGTCTTTCGCTATATAGTCCCTTACTACTTAGTCCTTTAGTATATAGTCCTTCGACGTATAGTCCTTCGCTACTTAGTTATTCGTTATTCGGTTTATTATTATTTACTAGTAATACTACTACTAGGCGCTCTTATATAGAGTAGGCTAGTAGGTAGGCTACCTAGGCTCGAACTATAACTAATCTATTCGAGTTATACGAGTACTATAACTCGCTATAGTACTTTTAGGCGTACGCTATACCTAGTAGTAAGGCTTTTAGAGGTTATTTCCTAACGCTAGCTAGTAGTATACGTCTAACCCTAAGTAGTAGAGGATCTCCGATAGCTTAGAGTAACAATAATAGCTAGGCTAGCTCGATTAGTAGTAACGATAATTCTAAGAATAAACGTATACTCTCTACTTCTCGTTTGCCTAGTTTAGAACCTCTACTATTTCGCTTCGATACTTACGAAGCTATCGTAGCTACTAGACTATAAAGTATTTTAGACTCGCTAATCGCCTAAGACGTAGTAGATACGCTACTAAATATCTAGAACGTACTAGATAGAGTACTCGAGTAGTAGTTATACTATAAGTGTCTAAAGCAGATTAAGGATAGTAATTATAATAAAATTTAGAATAGGTATAAAAGCGAGGCGCTATAAGGCCCTATCTTACTAAACGTATATCCGCTTTACTCGTATACCCGCTAAGATTTAGGTAAAAGTAGCTAGTATAATTTATACTAGTAGAGTACTTTTAAACGCGACTATATAGTTAGCTATAGCCTAGACTATTATCGAGCGTTTAGTATCTTAGAATAGCTCCGCTAGTACGTATATTATCTATAGTCTTATCTTAGTAATAATAATACCTATACTAAGAGATCGATAAACTAGTAGCGCTAATATATAGGGGCTCTCTAGCTCGACTATACTTTCTAGACTAGAGAGCGCGTTCGTTATATTAGATAGGGAGGGAGTAAGTCCTAGTATAAAGCCGCTATATAGGCTGCTCGTAATAGTTAGTATCGGCGTAATCGGTACGAATACTAATATTTATATACTCTACTCCTAGTAAATAGGATACTATAGAATATAACTCTAAGCTCTAGGACTTAGCTAGCTATAGAGACGATATAGTAGATCGAGTAGCGCGTACTTAGGGAGCTCTATTATAATAGACTATAGGCCTAGCGGGTAGTTTAGTATAGCTTCTATACTCGAGTTAATTTAGGTAGAGGTAGTTTAGGTAGAGGTAGTTTAGGTAGAGGTAGTTTAGGTAGAGGTAGTAAGCTATCTAGTAGGCGAGGTACTACGTTATCTAGCGATAAATCTATACTAATACTAATACTACTAAAAAAAGACCTACTAAAGAAAGATCTACTAATATAAGAGGCTAATAATAGGGGTAGGCGTAAATAATATAATATTCGACGAACTATCTAAGAGGTAGGTAGGAGGAGGAGCTATAAGTAGGCGAGGCGCTAAGCCGAGCTATAGGCCGAGCCGCGTTATATAACTACGCGTTACTATCGGGAATCTAAGCTAAGCCTATAATAGTACCCCCCCGTCTAAAAGGCGTAGTCCTCTATAGCCTATATCTATATCCTCGTACTACTAGTATTACGTATATAAAGATAGTATTATTATTAAGCTTAATATAGCAGTAGAGGTCGTAGTAGTAAGTAGGTATCGAAGAGTCGTTATAGTCGTTCGAGTCGCTTAAGTCGTTTAAGTCGTTAGAGTTAGTATTAGTAGTAATACGATTACTGTTAATATTACTCTTCGGTAGTACGGGTACTAGTTTATCCTACCTCGCCGGCTATATAGTAGACTTAGCCTATACTCGGCGGTACTAGATAGTAGTAAACCTATTATAGTTCTATAAAGTAGGCTCGCGTATTAATCCCTCGATACTAACGACGTACTAGCTTTACGGAGCTTAAATTAGAGGCTTTAGAGGGAACGTAGCGACGACTAAGTTATTACTAAGCTAGCTTTACGGAGCTTAAATTAGAGGCTTTAGAGGGAACGTAGCTATAGCGATAGGCCTAGGCTCGATAGGTTTATATAGAACCTAGCCGGCCGGTAGTATAAAGTTCGCTTAAATAGACTTTAGAGAGTAGTTATAATAGAAATTAGCTACTACCTCGGGTATATTAGTAAATATACGTAGAGTAGGCTCCTAAGTAGCCTCGCTATTTAGGTATCCTTTCTATCTTATAAAATATTAAACGCCTCTACCTCTTTTTCTAGAGTCGAGTATAATATCTACTTTATAGTAGTCCTTAGTACAGTTAGACTAGGTAACTTCGATAGGAGGTAGGCGGGTACTAATATCGACGTTAGGCGGGTATAGACGAAGGAGGTCGGGGTAAAAGACGTTATAGATAGTAATAGAAGCTAGGTTAAGGTTAAGCTCGTAGGCGTAGCTATCGTTAATAGACTTAGTAATAGCGACTAGACCGTACTATTTAATATCGAGCTTCTTAGTAGAGCGGGTAGTAGCCTAATTCTTTATATTAACGTAGACGTAGTTACTAATAGTATAAGGAGGAGGAACCGCGTAGTACTAGTTAGCGTAGTTAGTTTACGTCTACTAGGCTAGTAAGACTTAGTTATAAAGAAACGCTTAAATATCCTTTATACGCTTTACGAAGGCGTTAGTAGTATTAGTAGAGATACGCTTAGAGCGTAGTAGTAGAGCTAGTAGTAGCGTATTAATAGTCGTCTATAAGTAACGGCCCGTCTCGGTAAAATATAGAGATATACTAGTAGACTCGTATACTTAGTTATTATATATAACCTAGTATAGAGGTAGCTAGTTAATCTAGTCGTCTTAGGCGTAGTTAACGAAGGCGCGAAGAAAGCGTTTAAGCTCCTTATTAGTGTTCTCGTCTTAGCCGTTTATCTAGGGATAAAAAGCCGTAGATAAGTAATAGTCGATATTTAGTAGCTAGTAAAACCGGCGCTAGAAAGCGGACGTCTATTAAGTACCTCTATTACTTACGATCCGTAAAGGGATACTATAGTGTCTATAATATCGGTTAACTATAACGTAGGCGATATATTTAGCTTCTATAGATAGGACGCTAATAGTCTTAGTACTTTTACTAAGGCGGTCTATAATAGTTAAGATATTTAAATACCCGAGTCCGTTAATCGACGACTTACTCTTAGATAACGCGATAACGAAGTCGATTAAAATATTATCCTACACCTTAAATAGCGTAGGTAGTAACTAAAGTAGGCCGGACTTAAGGTCGTAGGCAGGCTTATTAGATAGATAGTTATAATAGTTCCGAGTTACCTATCGAGCGGTATATAAGATACTAGACTAGATAAAGTCGCGCTAAATAAAGTCTAGTATCTTAGCGCGACCGGCGTAGCCTCTATACTTATAATAGTAAAGTACGAGTTTATAGTAAAGGTTAGAGCTAGCGGAGGAAGGAATATATAAGATATATAGGCTATATCTGTTCTTAATATAGATAAGCCCGTTAATAACTATAGCGTTACAGTTATTAATCTTCTTAGAACGGAGTAGCTTAGCCGGCTACTTATTAGTAACTTAGTTAATAGCGGCTTATACGTTAACGTCTATATAGGCCTCTCGAATACTAAGAAGTAGTTCGGGCTCCTACTAGAGCTAAATAGTCGTACTACTAAAGTTTAGGTTAAGTAGGCGGTATACTAGTAGTATTATATAATATTACTAAGTAACTCGTAAATCGTTAGAAGACGATAGCTTATCTTAAGGTCGTCGCGTAAGTACGTCTAGTTTAGTACCCTATATACCTAGGCGATAGATAACCTTAAAGAAGAACTAAGATAGGAACTCGGACTAGCGCGCTTAGCGCCTATTAAGCTACTTCGTAGTTATAAAGTACTCGAGGTTCTTATAATCGAAGTAGACGAGTACTAGCTTACCTTCCTAGTCTCGTAAAGGTTCGAACTTAGTAGCTATAGACTCGTTATTATCGGGCGTAGTATCGTCTTAAGGTACTTTATTATCGTAATAGTAGGCTATTAGTTTAGGCCGCTATTCCTCGAAAGCTTAGACGATAGCTAGGAGTTCCTTATTATAGATATCGTAGTTATACTCTTATAGAGATATCTTCTTTAATATATACGTAATAGGGCGTAGGACTCCGTTAAGCCCGCGCTATAAGAGTACTACTACTATAACGAAATTAGAAGTATTAGTCTCGAGTATAGTTTTAAGACTAGGTACAAAGTAAGCTAGTACTATATTACTAGTAAAAGTATCCTTAAGAGTCTAGAAGGCGGCTATATACTCGAGAGTCTAAACGAAGGGTTAACGCTCGTTAGCTAAGCGCGTAAGGTTAGTTATTAGTAAAGCGATTCGCGAGTAGCTGCGAATAAAGTAGCGATAGAAGTTCGCGAAGCTAAGGAAGGCCTATACGTCTTTAAGATTACGTAGCGTAGCCTAGTCGTAGACGGCTTAGATTTTAGCTAGATCTATATAAATACCGTCGGCTCTAATAATAAGCCTAAGGTATTTAGTCTATTAAACGTAAAACTCGTATTTATCGATATCGAGCTAGAGACTAGCTTTACGTAGTCGATTAAGTATATAGCGAACGTGTTATACGTACTCCTCTAGAGTATTACTAAAGATTAGAAGGTCGTTAAGGTACGTAGATATAAAGTCGTCGAGATACTCGCGTAAAGAGTCGTTAATATACGACTAGAAGGTTCCTAGAGCGTTATAGAGCCCGAATAGTATAACTAGACACTCGAACTATCTATATCGTATACTAAAGGCTGTTTTCTATTCGTCCCCTACTATAATACGTATATAGTTAAAAGCTACTATTACGTTAAGCTTTATAAACTACTTCTTACTAGTAATACAGTTTAGGGTATCTTAAAATAAGGGGATTAAGTAACGACTCTTTTACGTAAGGTCGTTAAGTACTCGAAAATCTTAATAGACTCGTAGCCTACTACTAGGCTTACGAATAATAAGAACTAGTAAGGTAGCCTAAGACTAGCTAGGCTAGATAGCTAACTTCTTAAAGCCGTCGTTAATCTACTTCTTAATAACTTAGTTTTTAATAGCGGACATATTATATAAGCGGATATACGGAGGTTACGCGCTAGGCTTAAGATTAATTTTATAGTCGCTAGGCTAGTATAGAGGGAGTTTACTTAATTCTTTCCGAGAGAAAATATCGACCTAGTCCTAGTAGGCGCGTAGGAGTTTAGCTAGAATATCGTTATCGGTCTTATCTTAAGACTATATAAACTTAGCTATATCTATAGGCGTATATATTACGTAGGCGAATACTAGGTTAGAGGAGGTAGCTAAGGGAATAGCTACCTCCGGAGTCTATACGTAATATATAAAAACCTTAGCGCCTTTCTAGCGGGTAAATAAGCTAAAGGCGTAGGCGGTAACCTTATATAGGTTAGGGGGTTTAGCTTCGCTATTATAAGAGTCGTCCTCGTAGCTTAGCTAATAGTAATATCCGTACTTAGCGGAGGTATTAGAGTCGTTATTATTATTAGAGTAATAAAGTTAAGTACGCCGTCGTTAGCGCTTTAAAAAAGGTTATAGCCGGACGCTACGGAGAGTATTAACGGAGACGTCCTTATAAGGCGAGTAGCTATAGTAGCTAGACTTAGTAAACATAAGTCTATCGTATCGCTAGTTTTTATCGGGTTAGTACTTTCGGTACTACTCGTAGCCTAAAGAGATATCGTAACTAAAGTTAGTAACAAAGTAGCTAATAAGCTCTAAGTAAGTACTAATATCTAGGCGGAACTTCGTATAGTAGGTAATAGAGGAGGCCGATTCGGATAGGTCGGCTAAACTAAGGGGAACGTATTCTTTAAGAGGAATAAGTCGGAGTTTATATTTATACGCGAAGAGAGTATTATAGAAAGAGGTAGTACTACTATCGTTAAGTATAATTATTATATTATACCTATTAACTATACCCTATATAACGAAATATTCGTTAATAATAGAGGGTTTATCTAGGTAGTCTTCTATAGATAGTAAAGGTATAGAGGAGGGAGATATAGTATATAGAACTATAATATCCTAACGTCTACTATTCGTCGCGCTCGAATAATAGTTTAGGCTTTTAGGGCCTCGGTAGTAGTAGTAGCTATAATAGTCGTCGTAGCTAATATATTAGTATTAGTAGCGCTATTAGTATTACTATTACTGCGATATTTCGTAGGTCGCTTATAGGTAGAGAGTAAGTAAGTAGTATTATTAGGTCCGTAGCTAGTCTTATAGTAACGAATATAGCGACTCTCTTATTAGTACTAGTACTAGAGTTCGGTAGTTATACGAGGAAGAGTCTTATACTCGTTAGGGCGCTTAGACTATAGCTTAAGGCTAGAGTTATTCGTATAAGGAGCGTTATTACTATTCTTCGCGTTACTAGCGCCTAGGCCCTTCTTATTATCCTTAGTCTTCTCTTTCTAAAAGTAAAGATTATTAACAATCGAGTTCTCTTATTAAAGGCGCTAGTAGAGAGCGATTAACTTACGTAGTAAGGAATAGTCTTAAAGACGTAGAGCGGCCTTATACTTAACGCTAAGTTTCTTATATAGCTTATTAACTTCTATTTTATCGCTATATAGGCTAAGTATCTTAGGAAAAAGGGCGTTAAGCTTCTAGTACTTTAGGTAGAAGTTAGAAAACTTCTCGCCTAGTACTATAATAAGGACGTTAAGCTTATATTTAGCGTTACTAATAGTATCGTAGGTACTAAAGTAGTCGTCGAGGTATATAAGAAGCTCGTAGATAGAGTAGAAGTAGTCGCCGTTATTAGCGAAGGTCTTCTTAAACACTATAGAAAGTAGTACGCGCGGCTTAATAGTACTATAAGCGGTACCCGTAGTATAAGAAAGGAGGTATCGTAATATAGAAAGAATATCGCGGAACCGAGTAATATTAAGCTTATTACTAAAGGCGTTTTACTACTCTTCGAAGGAGATACTACCTTCGCTAGAGAATAGTTATAGGTCCTTTATATTACGGCTTATCTTAAAACTGTTAAGGAGTATAGGGTTATAGTTAACGTAGTCGCCTATAGTATCTACGTTACTATCTAAGTCGACGGATATAGCGTAGTCCTTACTCTTACTAGACTTCTTACTCTTTCTGTCCTTACTAGGGCTATATCGGTTATTAGCGCGTAGAGGGTCGGTTAGCCTGTTATTATTAAGGTGTCGCTTAAGCGATAACGAGGAAGCTAAGCGCTAGTATAGAGGCTAGCGAGATAGCTAGCGGCTGCGCGAGGGTAGACGTTAGCTATTAGCCTAGTTAGTAGCTTAAAGCGCGGCGAGGGTAGCTTATAGCTACTTATTAGTAGCCTCTAGTTACTCGATAGAGGCTTAGGCTGTATTAAGTTAGTTCTTTATAAGAATATAGTTAGACTCGGCCTTATATATAGCCCTATACTAGCTATTTTTCTTCGTCTCTACTTTCTTAAACTTATAGGTAGTCTCGTTAAGTAAGACATAGGCGGACTTAAACTTCTAATAGTTAAGCTCGTTTACCTTAAGTAAAGTAGTAAAGCTCGTAATAGTGTCTAAGTAGGCTTAGTTAAGCTTACGAAGGAGGAAGAAGGTTTTATATAGCTTATTCTTTATTAGGTTAAAGAAGCTCTCGTAAGTATATCTACGGAGGTTAGCGAGAGGAATATAAAGAGTAGAGCTATTACCTATATTATCTTTAACGTTAATCGCGGTCTTAGTATAATTCGGGCTAAAGTCTTACTAATCGAAGAAAACGAGATTAAGTAAATCGAGTATAATAGAGACGCCGTTGTCTTTAGGTAACTAGCTAAGAATTTTATTCTAGGCGTCTTAGTAGGAGGTGTCTAGTAGATTAGGAGGTCGCTACTCTTAATCTTAGTAACGAAGAGTCTTATCGTTAGGTAGGATAGCGAAAAGGATAGAGTCGCGTATAAAGCGGCGCCGAAGGTTAGAGTAAAAGAACTGCCTATTAGCGTTCTCGGTAGGTTAAGATATATTAATAAGGAGAAAGAGTAATAAAAGAAGGCTTAGAGCCTAAGAGGTACTTAACCTAAGAGTATAGAGAGTCGAGGACTAAAAGTCGTAAGAACTAAAAGTAATACGCCTAAAAGTATTAAGACCTAGTAAGTCGCTATCGCGACTAGAAGCGATAAAGCTAGTAAAGGCGCTAGGCCTAAAAGGTACTTAACCTAAAGTTAAAAGTAGTATACCTAGCGACAAAAGCGCGTAGTTAGAGATAGTAGCGACGTCGAGGGGTAGGTAGGTAGTAAACGCTATTTATAAGAGGTAATATAGTATTTAAGGAATAGTCGAATATAGTATAAGAGGCTAATAATAGGAGTAGGCGTAAATAATATAATATTCGACGAACTATCTAAGAGGTAGGTAGGAGGAGGAGCTATAAGTAGGCGAGGCGCTAAGCTAGGCTATAGGCCGAGCCGCGTTATATAACTACGCGTTACTATTAGGAATCTAAGCTAGGCCTATAATAACTAAAGAAAGACCCGCTAAAGTAAGACCCGCTAAAGAAAGACCTACTAAAGAAGAATAATAATACTCTAAAACATAGTAATCGGCTAAATCCCTAGCTAGCTAAACGCGGTAGTATAGGCGATAGTAGAGGAGGTAGTAGTCGTAGAAGTTAAGGTAGTATAGATAGTAGTAATACGCTATAAGATAATAAACGTAGGTAGAGTAATTATTCGAACGAGATATCTAGTCGTAGTAGGAACTCGAGTAGTCGTAGAGGCCGTAGTAGAGGTAGTAATAGTAGTACGAGTTATAGTAGAGGGAGTTCTAAGAAGTAGTAGTAGTAATAGATATAAAGAAACCCGGCTAGATTTAACCTCTATATTAGTCTAAGGCGGCTCCGATACTAGGCTATATATATAACCGAAAGTAAAAAGTAATATTTCTACGAAGCTAGTTTAAGTCTCTAGAGTTCCTCTTCTCTACTATCTCCGGAGTTCTTCGTTTTCTTCTTCTCCTCTTCGAGCTATACTTTAGTCTTCTAGAGCTCTAGCTCTAGTAGTAATAGAGCTACTATACCTATAGCGTCGCCTCTAGGAGGTACGCTTTAGTCTTCTATAGCTCTATTATTATAATACCTATAGCGTCGCCTCTAGGAGGTACGCTTTAGTCTTCTATAGCTCTATTATTATATTACCTATAGCGTCGCCTCTAGGAGATACGCTTTAGTCTTCTATAGCTCCGTTATTATAATACCTATAGCGTCGCCTCTAGGAGGTACGCTTTAGTCTTCTATAGCTCTATTATTATAATACCTATAGCGTCGCCTCTAGGAGGTGCGCTTTAGTCTTCTATAGCTCCGTTATTATAATACCTATAGCGTCGCCTCTAGGAGGTGCGCTTTAGTCTTCTATAGCTCTATTATTATAATACTTATAGCGTTATTCGCCTCTTATATCTATTTAGTACTATTACTTATAGACTACTAGTACTTCTTAATACTATTATTCGACGTATCTTCTATAGCTTTTAGTTACTATTATAGTATCTTATTCTCTTACTATAGTACTATAATTTAGTTATAATAATCGTTATAGTCTTTAGTTAAACTAACGGTAATATCTTATTCTCTTATTATAGTACTATAATTTAGTTATAATAATCGTTATAGTTTTTAGTTAAACTAACGGTAATATCTTATTCTCTTATTATAGTACTATAATTTAGTTATAATAATCGTTATAGTCCTTAATTAAATCGTCGTTCTTTAAATACTGTTATAATATCTTATTCTTAGTAATATCTTATTCTCTTATTATAGTACTGTAATTTAGTTATAATAACCGTTATAGTCCTTAGTTAAACCGTCGTTCTTCTTACTATAGTACTATAATTTAGTTATAATAATCGTTATAGTCTTTAGTTAAACTAACAGTAATATCTTATTCTCTTATTATAGTACTGTAATTTAGTTATAATAATCGTTATAGTCCTTAATTAAATCGTCGTTCTTTAAATACTATTATAATATCTTATTCTCGGCGATGTCTTATTCTCTTATTATAGTACCGTAATTTAGTTATAATAACCGTTATAGTCCTTAGTTAAACCGTCGTTTTTCTTACTATAGTACTATAATTTAGTTATAGTATCTATTATAGTCCTTAGTTAAACCGTTATTCTTCTTACTATAGTACTATATTCTCTTTTCTCCTCTACCTCTAGAGTTCTTCTTCTCCTCCTCGAACTACGCTTTATTTTTCTAGAGGTCCGCCTCTGTCTCTAGAGCTCTATTATTATAATACTTATAGCGTTAATCGCCTATAGCGACTCGTCGGTTAAGGAGTAGTCCTCTTCTTAAGTCTATATAACTATTATAATAAGCTACTAGG
Organism: Zasmidium angulare; assembly: GCA_002786045.1. Taxonomy (NCBI): domain Eukaryota; kingdom Fungi; phylum Ascomycota; class Dothideomycetes; order Mycosphaerellales; family Mycosphaerellaceae; genus Zasmidium; species Zasmidium angulare. Next base: position 1,333,963 of record NHNX01000008.1, read on the forward strand.
AATAGCTCTAGTAATTAGTAAGCCTCTTATAGAGGAGTAGTTAGTCTTATTAAGACTATAAGACTATTATAATAAACTACGAGGAATAGCTCTAGCGACTAGTAAGCCTCTTATCGAGCGCTAAGTACTATCGCCTATATTACTAATCTATCTCCGGATCTATATTTATCTCGGCTTTTCCTAGTAGATCCTCTCCTACTCCTCGCGTTCCTATAATATTAGCTATAGTTCTTCGATCTTAACCGTTTTATCTCTATTAGTATAGGTTAGGTCGATTAGTTCCTAGCGCTCTTACTTAATATAGACCTTATTCGTAGGTAGTAATCTAGGGATATTTATATAGCGGCGATAGATATAGAAATATCGATTTTATATAAGTATATCGATTCGACTAGATAGAGTTATAATATAAGGTTAGAAGAAAATAGCGTAGATAATACTATAGGCCTAAGTAGGCTCTAATATAGACTAGCTATAGCTAGATTAGGTAGGTCGTTAAAAATAGAATATTAATAAGATACTTATAACTAGGGATATATTACGTATATATAGTAGTAATTTATAGTCGTATTACCTATAGTTAAATTTATATAGATACTTCTTTATACTTATATCTCGTAAAAGAAGAAATATAAAATATCTAGCCTACTATAAGTATCTCGTACTATTATACTAAACGCTATTACTAATAATTATATAAAGAATTATAGTCTACCTACTTACCTAGAGTCGATTAAGTACACCGAATATCCTTATCTACTTAGCCTAGACCTACTACTTACGAGTTAGCGCGTTCGACGGACTAGAACTATTAGAAGTATAGTAGAATTCGTCGATCTATACCTAACTATCTCCTAGTAACCTATAGCTAAAAGGCTAGTTATTCGAGAGAGGGAGAAGTAGGAGTATATTACTAAACGAATAGCTATAGTTAGGATTATAGCGGAAGTAAGCTATAGCGAGGTTAGGCTAGTAAGAGTCGTCGGTAACTAGACGAACTTCGATATAGACGGTCTTTATACTCTTAGTAAAAGAGTCCTAGACTCTGTCGTTAATAATATATATCTATAGGCTATTAGCTCGTAAAGCGGTCTTACGTATTATAAGACCTATAACTTACCTAGTTATTATCTAGGATAATAATAACCTCTTTCTTATTACTACTAGCTCGAGACTAGCGACGATAATAGTCTCTCTCCTTATTACTCTTCTTACTACTACTACTAGAGTTCCTACTTATACTAAAGCCTATAAAACTGTCGGAGGTAGGAGTTAAAGCCTTATATATAGAACTACGCTAGTACTAGCTAGTAGATATCGTAGGTAAGTCTATATAGTAAAGTTAGTAGATATATATTACTAGCTATTACGCCGGACTTAGAGCTCGATATATACTAAAGTCGGTAATAGAGTTAGAGTCTAGAGTAAAAATAATAGTATATTAGAAGTAGTATAGATATAGTAGATAATAGGAGGTATAGACGGATTATATTATAAGTAGGTGTCGAGGAGAGAGTTAATATTCGTAGAGAGCGGCGTTTTTAAGTAGCGGCTATATTAGTACGCTAGCTCCTTATTACGTATTACGAGTATAGGTACTACTAACTACGTAATATACCTATACTATAGCGCTACGTAACTACCTACTTAAACTCTAGCTTCGACTTAATCTCTTCGACTCTTTAACTACTCTATTACTTTATTACTTATCTTCCTCGTAACGACGTATATCTCGTTTATTAACTCTAAATAACTCGATAGCTCTACGTAGTAAGTATACTCGCTATTTCTAGTAATACTTATCTACTAACGTACCTTAGTCCGCCTAGTATAACGAAGAAAGTTACTACTCTAGATATAGCCTCCCTTTATAGTAATCGCGCTCCGAGTAAGCTTATCTCTACTAGCCTAGATAATAGCCCTCTATTCGGCCTAGACTCGTCTAACTTTTATATTACGAGTTACGCCGACCTCGTTATAGCTAATAATAAGGGCTAGATCTATCGACTTACCCTCCCTATACTCGATAATACTCTTCGCGAGGCTATTAGAACTCTAAAAGGTACTAACTACGTAGTCGTTACTCGCTTCGCCTATAACTACGAGAACTCTAATACTATTACTAGCGCTAGTAGTAAGAGTAGAGTTATTATCCTCGAGGTTATAGAGAGTATATATAATAGTATATAGAGTTAATATATATATATTAAACCTAGCTAATATCGTATAGATAGCGTAATTAGTAAAGAGGAAGAGTATACTAATTAGTATAGTACTATTAGCTTTAGTACTTAGAGCGAGGTTATAGACTAGCGTATTATCGAATTCGTACTAGATTATAGTAGTAATAGTATAGATCTACGCGAGTATTAGTAGAAGATCTACTAGCTTCTTAATAGGTACGTCGCTAAGGACTTTTAGTAGAGTAGACTCTATAGATTAGCGGTTTCTTTAGTAGTATTATTCGATAGTTCGGTGCCTTTTTAGTATAGTCGGTTCGAGTATATAGTAAACTCGTATCTTAATATTATACTTCTAGATAATTCGCTCTTATATTATCTCCTCTCCTTATATTTTAGTAGATTAACTATTCTACTACTATATATATACGGATATACCGAGATATATTATAATATTATAAGACGTACGGGATTTAAGTCGGCGAAGTTATAATATAAAGTTCGAAGAAAAATAGTATAGAAATTACTGTAAGTCCGAGCGGGCTCTAATATAGACTAGTTATAGCTAAATCGAGTAAGTACTTAAAAATAGAATATTAAAGTCGGTAACTATTAGAAAATATAGAAAGTGTAGTATATAATAGAGCAGAGTTTTCTAGTAAAGGATATATCGCTTAATAGCCGCTCGAAGGAAAATTATAGTCTAAAAAATAAGGATTTGCCCGAGTCTCGCTTATAAATATTTAAATTATATCCTTCTACCTCTACGGGCTTAATATAAATACTCGAAATTATAGTCTATAACTATAAACTCTCCGTATATATCGTATCGTTATACTAGCTATAATATATCTATCTAGAGTCGAAGGTATTCGTATTAAAGGCTTACTTCTAATACGTAATAAGTAGTTTATAGTAGTAAGCTATATCTCGAACGCTAGTTTAGTATAGCTAGCTAGCTACTTTAGTAACGCTTATATACCGATTCTCCTATCGCTAGCTAGGACTAGTAAGACTATTATTAGTATTATTATTAGGGATTAGTAGGTTATAGAGCTAGTAAGTAGCGTAGAGGTTAGACGCTAGATAGTACGAGTACTTAAGTCTCGTATCTTACTACCTAGGTACCTAGATAGGCCGAATATAGATTTAGACTTTACTCTAGCCTATTACTATCTTCGGAATATAATCGGTTATATACGCTATCTACGTAGAGTTAGTCTTAAAGCTAGGTAGATTAAATATTAATCTAATATACCTAACGCTAAGGCTATTAATAACTAGGATCGTCCGAGGTATACCGAATATACGTCTTAGAGCTTATATTAGGTCGATTATACCCGTCGACTTTCTTACTAAATTCGCTAGTACTATAGCTAGGATCGTTACCGCTAGTAGACTTACGACTACTAGACTCCTTATATAAGTCGCTACTTAGCTTAGGAGGTAGTAAGGCGCTTATAATATCGAAGGTCGTTAGAATAGAAAGTAAAGAAGTAGAAAAGAGGGTATATATATATAAGAGATAATAGATTACTTATTATTATCTCGATTAGTGTCTTATACTACGTCCTTATTAGTAGCTACTTTTACCTAGTAGGCTTTTTAGGCTTTAGTAAACTCGCGACCTTACTCTATAATTTTCTCGGCCGCTTCTACCTACTTCGCCTACTTCGCGTCCTCTTAAGCCTTTAGCTACTTCTCGTAAGCCTACTACTACTTAGGAGTAAATAGTATAAATCCGGGTTACTTAGAGGCTTCGCGTAGAGGTATATAGCTCGTCTAGGCTAGAGGAGAGTATTAAAGTAGTATTAGAAGCTAGTTTAATAGTATATAAAGGAGGTATTAAAGTTAGAGTTATTATTAGAGTTATTATTATTTCGAATATTAAGGAGTCGAGTAGGCGACGTTATTTTATTACCCGCCGTCGGCTTATTACTATACTATATATACTACTTTAGGCACCTAATACTATACCTCTATTAATACCTGTTACTTAGATACTTATATAGCCGGCTAAGCTAGTAAGAATAACTAGTAATAGATAAGTAGGCTCGTAATAACGAAGTCGTTCGTTTAGAGTAATTATTACTTATACCTATTAGCTACGTACTACTATATAATAATAATAGACCGAACCTATTCGAAACTATCTTACGAATAATAATCTTAAATAACGACCTCGACTACTAGTTCCTCTAACTTCTCTAAGTATCTAGTTATCGAATACCTCCTAGTAATACTATACTACTACTACCGCCTCGGAATAGATTATTAGGCGATAAACCGGCTTTAAATATAGCCGTCGACAGTAAGGCTAGCTACTATATAGCGAACGCTATATAGACTAATATAGCTAGCTCTCGAGATACTAGACTATAGTAACGTTATAGTATATAAGTTACTTACTACTAAAGCCCCGAAGAAACTCGATAAGGAGAGGATAAAGAAACTAGAGTAATAGCGTTAGCTAGAGTAGTAGAAGGAACTAGATAAGCTAATAGAAAGTATTAGTCGTTAGACGTTAGACTCGGATAATATAGGCGAGTAAGGCGCGAACTAGTAGAGTTTAGAGGCTAACGAATAAGGCGGTAAGAAGGACGGCGAGTAATATAGAACGCCGGCTATTATATAGCTAGTTAGGATTTAATTCGATAGTAGTATATACTTCTCTTTAATACTAGGCGAAAATAGAGCGAAATCCGGGTATATATAAGGGGCTAATAGTAGGGGTAGGCGTAAATAACTTAATATTCGACGAACTATCTAAGAGGTAGGAGGAGGAAAGTCTATAAGTAAGGAAGCGGGTACTAAGCCGCTAAGACGGGTTAGCCTAGCGTAGGCCGAGCCGCTAGTTACGTAATTACGAGTTACTAGATTAGTAAGCTAAGCCTGTAATACTACCCCCCCCTTTAAAGAAGTGCTTATAGTCCTCTATAGTCTATATCTATACCCTTATATAGTAAGTATTACTTAAGCGAATAGAAGATTATTATCTTTAATAGCGTTATTACCGTCTATACTACTTATCGTTAGTACGAGTAATAGTTTAAAGTCCTACTATCCTAGCGTATAGGTAGACTTAGCTAGTATAGGTAATAACGGTAATATTATACTATCGTTACTACTTTTATTATAATAGGCTAATCTAGTAGGTACGTACTTACTAATACCTACTATACCTACTACTAATAGCTAGCTTTTCGAGGTATCTAGCTATAGAGGGAACGTAGCTATTATTAATATAGTAGTAGGTGCTTTATAGGGTACCTACCCGGGCGGAGGCTAGAATATTACTTATTTAAACTTACGAGGAAAGTTATAATAAAAGTTAGTAATAGCGGTATAAGTATTATTAATTACTATCGCTATAGGCTCCTAAGTAGCTATACTATCCGGATAATCCTTCTACTTTACTAAGTATTAATACCTTTATCTACGCTTATATAAGTCGAGAATATAGTCGATTTCGTAGAAGTCCTTAATATAGCCTTACCGATTAATAACTTTAATAGGCGGAGGTTAGGCGCCGACGTTAATATCCGATAGGTATACGCGAAGTAGGTTAGAGTAAAATATATTATAAATAGCGATACTAGCTAGATTAAGGTTAAGCTCGTATACGCTATTAAGAACTTTAGTAATAGCGATAGAGCTATACTATCGGATATCGAGCTTCTTAGCTAAGCGGGTAGTCTACTAATTACGGATATCGACGTAGACTCGGTCGCCGATAGCGTAGGCTAGAGGTACTATATAGTATATATTAGCGTAGTCGGCTTATATTTACTATATAAGTTAAATCTAAAGGCGTAAGTGCTTAGTTATTCCTAATATACGCTAAGTAAACTCGTTAGCTACCTTAGCGGTAAGATATTACGGACGTAGTAGTAGTTAAGATAATAGCGTATTAACTATTATCCGTATATTATAGGCAGTCTCGGCGAATATAGGTAAAACGCTAGTAGACTCTCGAACGTAGTTATTATAAACGAGCTAGTAGAGCGGTAACTAGTCTATCTAATCGTCTTAAGCGTAAGAGACGTAGGTATAGAGGTATTACTCTATTTCCTTATTAGTATTCTCGTCCTACCTATTAGTCTAGGGATAAAAGGACGTAGATAATTAGTAGTTAATATTAAGTAACGCGTAGAGTCGTCGCTAAAAGGCGGAGATCTATTAGGTGCCCCTATTAGATATAATCTTAAGAGGAATACTATAGTAGCGATAGTAACGATTAATAAAGACTCGTATAACGTACTTAGCGTCTATAGACTAAACTCCGATAAGCTCGACGCCTTTACTAAGTCTATCTATAATAGTAAGGATATTATTATATTCTAAACTATCTACTATAAACTTACTACCTAGTAGGCTAACTACAAAATCTATAGAGATATTATCCTAAAGCTAAAAGGGGACTAGTAGCGGTTATAGGAGACTATAAGGAGCGTTAGTCTTATACTTATTAGAGAAGTAGTTATAGTAGGAGCGTATAGCCTATCGAGTAGATTACGAGATACCTAACTAGGTATACTCGCGCTAAATTATATCTAGCGTCTTAGCGCGTCTAGCGTAGCCGGTAGCTTTATAATACTACTTAGCGAGTTTCTTATATAGGCTGTTATCTTTAGTCTATAGGATATATAGTATATAGAGACTATACTAGTTCTTAACGTAGATAAGGCTGCCGAAGGAGGTAGCGCGCTAGTTATTAATCTTTTAGCGCCTAAGGAGTAGCGCTTACTATCTATCCTCGAGCTAGTAAAGAGCCTCTAGTACCTTAGGGTTAGTAGCATATACTATACGAATCTCGTCTAGTAGTTCTAGATTAGTCTACGTAAGTTCGACGGAAGAAGCTAAGGACGTTATATCGAGGACTCGATCTAGTATAAGTATCGTCTAAAGCTATTAAGTTAACCTAGGGTCTCCGGTACTTAGTCTGTCTTATAGCCGTCTCGTTAAGCTATTAGGTTTAGTGCTTTAGGTCCCTAGACGATAGATAACTTTAAAGAAGAACTATAATAGGAACTCGGCCTAGCGGGTTTACTACCGGTTAAGCTACTTACTAGTTATAAAGTGCTCTAGGTTCTTATAATTAGAGTAGATAAGAATAGGAGCGCCTTTATTAGTAAAGTTAGAGAAAGCGTTATTAGTCGTATTATAATCTTAATAGTAGGCGGCTAGCTTAGGTCTCTATTCCTTAAAGGCTTTAATAATAGCTATAAGCTCTTTATTATATATATCGTAGTTATACTTAGTAGGAGTTATTTTCTTAGATATATAGGCGATAGGGCGAAGGATACCGCTATTATCGCGCTAGGAGAGTACTACTATAGTAACGAAGTCGGAAGCGTTAGTCTCTAAAATAGTCTCGTAACTAGGTACGAAGTAAGCTAAAACAGTATTATTCGTAAACGCCGTCTTAAGAGTCTCGAAAGCGTACTAGTAGTCGCTAGTCTAGTTAAAGTCGCGTAGATTACCCTTAGTAAGGTTAGTTAAGGGTAATACGATATAGGAGAATCCTTTTATAAACTATTAGTAGAAGTTAGCGAATCTAAGGAACGATAATACTTCCTTAATATTACGTAGCGACTCCTATACCTAGATAGTAGCTACTTTCTTAGAGTCTATACGGATACTATTAGTACCGATAATTAAACTAAGATACTTAGTTTCTTAAATACCGAACTCGTACTTATTAATATTAAGCTAAAGGCTAGCTACTTTTAATTTATCGAGAATACGACGGATATATATAACGTACTCCTCGTAGGTATTACTAAAGATAAGTAGGTCGTCTAAATAGGCGGATACGAAGTTATTAAGGTACTCGCGGAGTATATCGTTAATATAAGATTAAAATGTACTAGGTACGTTATATAGACTAAAGGGTATAGCTATATACTCGAACTATCTATACCGAGTTATAAAAGTAGTTTTCTACTTATCTCCTTAGGCTATTTATATCCTATTAAAAATAGAGATAACGTCTAGCTTAGTATAGTACTTCTTTCCGGAGATCTTATTAAGAGTGTCCTATATAAGGGGAATAGGGTAACGGCTCTTAATAGTAAGTTCGTTTAGTACCTAGTAGTTAATATAGATACGTAGGCCCCTACCTAGTTTATAGATAATTAAGATAGGCGTAGCTACTAGGGAGTTACTAGCCTAGATATTACCTTTCTCGAGTTATTAGTTAATCTATTTCTTAATAACCTTATTCTTAATAGCCGATATAGGTCGTAGTCGTATAAAAAGTAGTAACTTACCGGGTTTAAGTTTAATCTTATAATCTATTAGGCGATAAAGTAGTAGAATATCTACTACCTAGTAGAACTAAAAGTTAGCCTAATTATAATATTCCTTAGGTAGACGCTTAGTTACGTCTTTATTAAGGTCCTTACCTATTATAAACTTATTTATATTAGACTCTATATATATAGCGTAGGCGTAAGCTAGGTTAGTATAGTAGACACGTTATAGTCCCTAGGGAGCGCCTTATTCGTTAAAAATAGGTATAACCTTCTTTAGTATATATATAGCGTACGCGAATACGGAATTAGAATATTATACTAGGCGCGCGACTATAGAGTACGCGTTAAGGGTAGCAGCAGTAAAGGAGTCGCTAGCCGATTTATAATCGTAAGACTCTCGTAGGTTAATATAGTATATATAGACTTCTACGCCTTTACGTCGCGCTAATCTACTAAATATCTAGGCTCCTACTTTAGTAATCTCTATCTTATAGTCGTCGTTAGCGGAGCTGGAATAAAATAACTACTTATAGTAGCCTATTAATAGTTTAGGCGAATTAGCGGGTAATCGGCGTATAGAAGGGAACTATCGAATAGGTCTCTTAGCGAAAAGTATAGAGCGTAGGCCTTAGATTACTAGAATAGTAACGTTATAGTAAAGACAGTAATATTAGTAATTAGAGTCGTTAAATATAAGCGTATCGCGTCGCTAGTCTTTAAAGGGGAGGTACTTCCTATACTAGTTATAGCCGAGAGTAATATTATATCCCTACTTTACGATATAGTATTAGATACGTTCGTAGTACCTACTAATAATAAGCTTAATACTAGCTTTATAGGTAATTAAGTTATCGGATATAGATAGGTCGGCTAGGCCTAGCGATAGATAGGTATCGAGTTTAATAAGTTATAATTTATAGGCTTACGTAAAGGAAGAGTTAATATATAAAACAGTACTACTATTATCTAGAAAACAAGTTATATTATAACCGTTAATAGTACTTTTAACGACGAAGTGTTTATCGATATCGAGTACGTTAGGTAGTTCGGGGTCTATAGAAGTAGAAAAAGAGTATAAGTATAGGCTATACTACTTTTTAGGTAGTCGATCTTAGTAATAATAGTAGTCGTTTAATAGTAACTCGTTATAATTATTACTCGTTACGCTCGAATAATAGTCTAGGTATTTCCTATAGTCGAGTCGACTAGGGTAGCTATTACCTCGCTAGTATTAACTTAGGCCTAGGGGATTAGCTTAAATAGCTCGTATTCGTAGAGTAGATAGACTACTTTATACGGCTTATAGCTAATACGACGATAGCGACGACACTTACTCTCCTTATCGAGTTAGGCTTTAAGAGCGTCGTTAAGGCGTAGTATACCTTTAAATTTATTAAAGCGCGAGTCCTACGGCTTAAGGTTAGATACTATAGTAGTAACTGTAGTAGGTACGTTACTAGTACTAGTACTAGAGTTAGGCTTATTAGTAGAGCCCTTAGTACGAGGTTACTTCTCTTAATAGGGATATAGACTATCGATAATAGCCTACTCTTACTAGTAATAATAGTAGAGTATAACTAGCTTAGCTAGTATAGAATAGTCTTAAAAACGAATAGCGTTCTTATATCGAACGCTAAGTTTCTTATATAACTTAAGAGCTTCGGCTCTATTACCTTACTTACTCTTATACTTTAGTATAAAAGCGTTAAGCTTCTAATATTACGGGTAGAAGTCGGAGAACTTATCGTTTAGGCCTATAGTTAACTAGTCTATCTAGTACTAGGCGTTACTAGCTTCGTCGTAAGGTCTAAAGTTCTTAGTAAGGAACTTAAGATAGTTACGGACTAATATAAAGTACTCGTTAAAGACTATCTACTTCTTAAGCTAAACTTACGGAGGTACTATAGGCTTAATAGTACTATAAGTAGTACCCGTTATATAAGATAAGACGAAGTTAAGCGCTATAGTAAGATCGCGGAAGATCGTAATACTAAGCTTATTATAGAGGGTGTCTTTCTATTCGTTAAAGGTAATACCCTTACTATTACCTAAGAACTAACGTAGGTTCTTAACGTCTCGGCTAGTATTAAAACCCTTAGCTAGAGTTAGATTATATCTAACGATATTACCGACTTCTTTATCTTTATTATCGGACTCGATAGTAGCTACGCGGGCTATCTTCTTAACCTTACTCTTTCTATTCTTACTCTTCTTAGAGTAGCTATCGCTATTAGAACTATTGTCGTTATTAGGTACGCTAGGGTTACTACTAGGGTTACTACTAGAGTTACGCGATAGGTAGTTCGAGTTTAGAGGAATAGGAGGTGTATTATTCGGTAGGACGCTACTATTAAGGTAACGCTCGAGGAATAGGGAAGACATAGAGTAGTTAGTAGTAGTAGTACGCTACTAGGTATAACTACGCGACTAGGAGGTACTAGCGTTATTACTAGTATTTACTATAGTTACTATAGCGAGTTATACCTTAAAGTTAGTAACCTACTAGACTATACGATTATAGTCTAATTATAATAGGTTAAAGTCTTACGCCTCTTAGAGTATATTAACCTAAGCCTATAATTCGGCGTTTTAAGCCTAGTATTACTAGCTTATTTTCTACTACTTCTTCTTCTTAGACTTAGAATCTATAAGCTTCGTAGCTACCTCCTCGAACTTAGCTAAGTTAATATTATTAGCTTAGGAGAGCGTATTATAGTCTATAAGGATATTATAAAAGGATCTTTATAAATAGCGTAGGATAAAGTAAATAATACTTAGCTTATTCTTAACTAGTTCGACTAGCTCTTTAACGTTAAAGTCGCGAACTTAATCGAGGGCGATACGTATAGTACCGATCTTAGGCGTAGAGCTACTAGGTATATAGCTATTATCGCTAGAGTTAATCTTATAGTTAATAGCTACTTTACCTTTATTAGTGTTAATATCGGATATAGAGAGGTATTAGATAAAGTCGAGAGAGTTAGGTATACTAAGTAATTTATCGTTAGGGAGTATATTAGTAATAACTCGTTACTAATCGAGGTAGTTAGTAAACGGGTCTAGTAGTTATAGTTAAGGCGGATTAGTCTCGTCTCGTCCGAGTATATACTAAGAGAGCTACTCGTAAAGGAGCGTAAAGAGAATAGAGTCGCGCGTAAGGCGACGAGGGAGTTCTAGGTATAAAATACTACTATCGCTATTAGACGATATAGTAGAGGAGAGAGGAAACCTAAAACCTAGTACTTAACCTAAGAGTCTGTTCTTAAGACTCGAGTTTAGCGACTATTAAAGTCGTAGTAGGTTAGTAACTATCGAGGTTATAAGTGTTTAGCGACGTACTATCGTAGACTAGTAGAAAAGAATAGACGTTATAGAAAACGGTCCGGTTTAAAGTAGTCGAATATAGTATAAGGGGCCGATAGTAGAGGTAGGCGTAAATAACTTAATATTCGACGAACTATCTAAGAGATAGGAGGAGGAAGGTCTATAAGTAAGGAAACGAGTACTAAGCTACTAAGACGAGTCGGCCTAGTATAGGCTAAGCCGCTAGTTATATAATTACGAGTTACTAGATCGGTAAGCTAAGCCCGTAATAGTATATTAGCTAAGATTAGGACGGCTTAAAAGATTAAGGGTAACTTAGCTATAGCTATTAATAACGATATAGCGTTATAGATATATTTAAGCGAATACGAGTAAGATTACGAACTTCGTATACTTTAATCTATTATAGACTTTCTTATTAACTACGACTACTCTAACTCGGGCTTACGCCTAGACTAAAGCTAAGTTAATCGATTAGGGTAGATTTATAATATAGTATCTAGCGATTATATACTAGAGGAGAATATAGTATTAAATATACTATAGGAGCTAGTAGAAAAGGTTCTTTCTATTAAGCTCGGGTTTACGCCTAGACTAAGGCCGAGTTAATCGATTAGAGTAGATTTATAATATAGTATCTAGCGATTATATACTAGAGAAGAAGTTACTATTAAAGACGCTATAGTAACTAGTAGGAAGGTTTTACTCGATCGAGTTCCTCGGATCGTAGCGCTCTAGTAATATTATTCGTAATATTAAGCGTATTAACTACTCCTATCGGAGCCTATATAGAGCGAATAGCTCTAACTTCGTAAGCTAGACGAATAAAGCTAGCTTAATAAAGAACCGGACTAAGGCCTCGAATACGACTTAATCTCTAGTATTAGAGATCGGCTTTTCTTATATAGATAGGCTTTACTACTATCCGTCGATAGTGTCTTACGCTTAGTAGCGCTACTACGAGAATAACTCTTATCGCCGCTATTAGTTAGGTCGATTATCTCTAGTAATAGAGAGGCCGATATATTACTAGTTCTTATATAGTTAACGTAGATATAGATTAATTAGCGAGGATAGCCTTAGATATTAACTAAAATTAATAACTTAGTAGGCTAGTAAGCGATAGTAATATACTCTAAGTTATATTAAGTACTAAAGCCTCGTATTAGAGCTAGCGTAGAATAGTTAATATTATAGCGCGTAGTTTACCTAACGCTAGTAATAGACGTATCGAAAGTAGTATATCTATTCGAATCTAACTCTAGCTTATACTAGGTTAAGTATAGGCTACCCCTATACTATATATATCTCCTCTACTACTCTCTCTCTCCCTTTTTCCTTCGATAACTAATAGGCTCTATAGCTATAGACTACGCCTATTATAGAGCGGAGACGCTAAAGAAGACGCCTAAGAATAGCGGGCCTACGCTTATAACGTTAATAGCTATAGCCGCTATAAGCTAGCGCCTAAGCTAGCGCTTAAGCTAGCGCTTAAATAACTCTTTTAACTTTCTCTCTAGGGCACTATATAATACTTCTCTACTACTCTCTCTCTTTCTTTTAATAATAGCCTATAGGTATAATAGCTACTACCTAGTAAAGTAGTAGTAGTCTACCTAGATAAAGGAGAAAGAGGGATATCGACTAAGGGTAGTAGTAAGGCGTTACCCGTTAATATAGAGCCTAAGCTTAAGATTTTTATAATATTAAGGGGAATTTAGTAATAGTAGTAGTAGTAGTAGTAGTAGTAATAGTATAGTATTATAATACTTACTAGCGCCGCTAGTAAGTATATACTTCTTTAGCTTATTATTATAGAATAGAAGAAAAAGGGCGTTAAGAGGTATATAAAGGGGTATAAGACTCTAGTAGTCGATAAAGTCTAGGCTTAGCGGAATTTAAGTAGAGGCTCCTATAGTAATAACTTTATAACTACGCGTTATATAAAGAACTTCTTAGTATAGGGAGACTCTACGCGTCGAGGAGAATAAGCTCCTATAATTTAGCGTAATTCTAAACGTTTTTAGAGTACGCCTAGGGCGTCGATATAGCGTTATTATAGATACTAGTAATATAAGTATCCCTCTACCTAGCCTATTCGATCTAAGTACTCTAGATATTAGTTACGCTAGAGAGAACGTATATAGCGTTACGTATATAGGCTTTAGTATAATTCTTTATAGGTATAGAGGGTAATAGCGTATATATACCTTAGTATAGTTCCTCGCTATAATAAGAGTATATACGTAGAGCGAGAATATAGTCGAGTTAGAGGGTATTATATAAGCTAACGTATCGATAATAATAGAGGGAGTATTAAGCGTAGGTCGTCTAGTCCTTAAACTTTCCCCTATACTATAAGAGCGTTAGCCTTAATATAGTAGTCTTTATAGTATAAGACTATCTTTCTAGCTTAGTTTACGACGCTATTAGTTAAGGTAAATACGTAGATATAGTTTCGAAGTTCTAATCGCTACTTATCCGTATAGCTATAGTAATCCTAAATAAGTTAGCTTATCTCTAGGTTAGTTAGACTATACTCTAATACTACTCTAATACTACTCTAATATAACTAGGAGCCTCGTTAGTTATAACTATACTAGATTAAAGTACTTATTATACCTAGGGTCTAATATACTGTCCTTATTATCGGGAATAACTAGTAGCTAGAAATAGGTTTCTAGCTTATTATCTACGACTAGTTCTACGTCGAGGTTTAGGTTATAATCGGGTACCCTAGTAGTTATAAAGCTACCTCTATCTACGTTCTTAAGATTAAATATAGATACGTATATAGCTATATAGGCGGTACCGATAGTATATATATCCTCGCCCTCGCTATTAGAAAAGTTATCCTTACCCGGATAAAGCTAAAGTACCCTACTACTTAGGAGGTTATTAATTAGAGCCTATTTATTATAGCTAGCGTTATAATAACTATACCGAGTACTATTCTCTAATCCGAACTATTCCTTAAAAGTAGCTATTAGATACGTAGTTATTTAGGAACCTAACGTAACCCGCTAGAATATTCTATCGATATTATATATAGAGTTCTTAAAGTTACGTATATCTAGTTTATACTATAGGTTCTAGAGTTCTAATAGCTTATCTACTATAATACCTTTATTAGGTTTACTAGT
>NHNX01000009.1:0-37381 GCA_002786045.1 Zasmidium angulare
AATAGACTTACTTTTAATAATCTAAAAGCTCTAGAAGTAAATACTCCTAGTCCTAGTAAAACTACTATAGTAAAGAACTATATTAATAATAGTCCTATTAATTTAGAAGAAAGTAGACCTACTTTAAATCCTCTACCTATTATTAATCTATTCCCTACGTCTCCTATATCTAGTAATCGAGATTCTATAGATAAGTCTCCTACTAAAGCTACTAGTAATCTAAATCTTAAAATATCTAGATTAAATCTAAACTCTAGTATAGACTTAGCTAGTAATAGAAGTAGTATAAGTAATAAACGTTCTTTTAGTCGACGAGATAGTATAGAATCGAATATAGAAGAAGAGGACTCTAATATTATAGATATAGAAGAAAATCTAGTAGATAAGTTAGAAACTAAAAAGAATAAAGGAGGTAGACCTAAAAAGACTAAAGTAGGAGCTAAAAGCGGACGTCCTAAGAAACAAAGAAAGTAAATAGTTAATAGTATAGCTTATATAGTTATAAGTTAGTAGATAGGCTCTTAGTAGATAGACGTAGATAGTTAAAAACTTTATTAGACTTTAAGAGTTTACTTCTTACTTCTCTTACTTCTAGGCCTCTAAATAGAAATAGTATAACGTTCTATATTACTCTTTATATAGTTAATACTTAGTATACGCTTTTTATCTACTAATAAAGGCTATATAGCGAGTAGAATATCTCTATTACTTAAGATACTTTAAAAACTTTAAGTATTCTATTACTTTAGAGTTTTTACTTAAAGCTTTAAGGTTCTCTATACTCTATACTTAGTTTATTTTTCCTTCTTATATAGTTATAATATTTATAAAACCTTTAGTTTACTAATCTAAACTCTAATTCTAATAGAAGAACCTATACTTCCTAGGTTTTTAAATATTTTAGAGAACTCTACTACTTCTAAAATTCTAGCTAAGACTCTAGAGTTTTCTATACTTAATAGAAAGTTTTCTTTTACTGTTTATAGAGTTATATTAATTATAAGACCTCTAGTATACTAATCTAAACTATATAGCTTATAGGAAAACCTCTACTATCTAGTAACTATAGTATTTCTTAGTACTTTTATAGATAAGAGGTTTTAACTAAAGCGCTAGAGTTTTCTATACTAAGTAGATAGTTTTATTCTACTTCTAATAGAGTTATTTTAGTAATAAAACCTCTAGCTTACTAATCTAAACTTTATAGCTAATAGGAAAACCTCTACTCTCTAATTCTTTAGTAGATACTAGTATACTAGTACTTTAGAGGTTTTAACTAAGGACTTAAAGTTCTCTATACTCTACTATAGGTTTTATATTACTTCTTATATAGTTATAAGATTTATAAAACCTCTAGTTTACTAATATAAACTTTATAACTAATAGGAAAACCTCTACTATCTAGTAACTATAGTTTTTCTTAGAGTTTTAGTACTTTAGAGGTTTTAACTAAGGCGCTATAGTTCTCTATACTTAATAGTAGGTTTAATTTAACTTTTAATATAGTTATATTAATTTTAAAACCTCTAGCTTACTAATATAAACTCTATAGCTAATAGAAAAACCTCTATAATCTAGTAACTATAGTATTTTTTAGTACTTTAGTAGTTAAGAGGGTTTAACTAGAGCGCTAGAGTTTTCTATACTCTACTCTAGGTTTTATTTTACTTTTTATATAGTTATAAGACTTATAAAACCTATAGCTTACTAATCTAAACTTAGAAGCTAATAGGAAAACCTCTACTCTCTAACTTCTTTAGTATTCTCTAGTATTCTAGTACTCTAGAGGTATTATATAGAGTATTAGAGTTCTCTATACCTAATAGTAGGTTTAATTTTACTTCTTTTATAGTTATATTAATTATAAAACGTCTAGAGTAGTTATAAACTTAATTACTAATAGGAAAACCTCTACTCTTTAAGTACTTTAGTATTTTTTAGAGATTTAGTACTTTAGAGGTTTTAATTAGAGTACTATACTTTTCTATAGTATATATTAGGTTCTATATTACTTCCTATATAGGTATATTAATTCTAAAACGTCTAGCTTACTAATATAAACTTAATAGCTAATAGGAATACCTCTATATCTTTAGAATAATTTAGATTTCTTAAAACTCCTAGTACTTTAGAGGTTTTAGTAAATACTCTAGAGTTATAATAGCTCTATTACTAGTTTTACTTTCTTTATTATATAGTTAAAAGAATTATAGAACTATTTATTTACTACTAGAGATATTATAGCTAATAAAATAACCTCTACTACTTAGAGTACTTTACTTATTTTTAGTACTATTCTACTTTAGAGGTCTTATAAATACTCTAGAGTTTTCTATACTCTATAGTAGGTTTTATTTTACGTCTTATATAGTTATATAAATTATAAAACTAATTACTTACTAATATAAACCTTATAACTAGTAGAAGAACTTTCTCTACTTAGAATACTCTATTTTTCTTAGTATTTTAGTACTCTAGAGGTTTTAACTTAGGCGCTAGGGTTTTCTAGCCTCTACTATAAGTTCTATTTTACTCTTTATATAGTATAGATAGGTAAAAAACTTATAGCTTACTTATAGAAACTCTAAATCGATTTTTAAAACCTCTAGCTTTTTAATACTTTAAGTACTTTTATAGTAGATAGTATATCTATCTCTATATTAGGCCTATAGCTCTATAAATCTAAAGATAACGTATTTATATACTCTATAGTCTTATAGTAGTCTTAAAGTTAATAGTTTATAGCCTATACTTTTAATCTACTACTAAATACTTACTATTACTTTAGTACTAGACTCTAGAGGTTCTTTTAAATATTCTAGAGTTTTCTATAAACTTCTATAGGTTTTTATTAACTCTTTAGATACTAAATAGGTATATAAAACTTATAGCTTACTAATAGAAACTTCCTAGCTCTCTAGAAAACCTCTAGTATCTAGAATACTCTAAAGATTTTAGTTTTATATTAACTCTAGAGGTTTTAAAGAAAGCGGTATAGTTTTTTAGCGTCTACTATAAGTTTTATATATCTATTTCGTATATAAAGAGTAAGAAAAAACTAATAGAAAGTCTATAAAAACCTCGAGGCGCTAGGAAAAACCTCGAGTTCTAGAAAGCGGAATTATTTCTAGACCTAGAGCGGAATTAGATCTCTAGTACTAGTAGGTACTTATAGTAGAGATAGCGTTAGTTTCTTCGTAAGTTTAGCTTTATTAGGTAAGATCTATAAAGTTAGGTTAATATTATATATAATAGAGTATTATAACTTAAATATATATAGGTATTTTTACTAAAAAGAATCTCGATAATTTTCTCTACTCTAGGTAGTAATTAAGAGCGTTCTAGCTAATTTTAGTTATATTTTATAATAAGTATATACTAAAGCTATCTTACTTATATATATATAATAGTTTTATATATTAATAACTCTCTCCTATTTATATACCTACTTATAATAGTTAAATTATATATTAGTAACTTTCTTTATAGCTTCTTTACTACTTATTTTATTATCTTTTTTATATTATATAGTTACTAAATAAAAGTATAGATAATAACCTAAAATCGTTAGCTTTCTTACTAGTAGAGAGTACTAGCGAAAATATCTACCTCCTAATTAAAACTCTCTAAGCTCTAATTATAGAAGTAGTAGAGTAATACCTAGAAAGACTCGCCCTAGTCTATAAGTACTAAGTACTAGACTATTTCTCTAACTACTCTAGCGCTAAAGGATTATTATATCTTCGCTAGACTTACTTATAGCTCTACTCGGCCTCTTAGGCTTTCGTAGTAGCTCTTTACGACCGGGGGTTACGAAAAGGTATACGAGTAGCGGGATTACTAAGGAATAGTACCGAGTATGTCGTTAGTTTTTTCGCTTCTACGCTACTAGGGTGCACGTACGTTGCGATCAATGTCGCCACCGCTGGGAAATCTGAGCAGATCCGGCATGTGCTGAGTTTGTCGTTGCCTGAGGCGGTGATTGTTTGGGATAGTGAGACGGCGAGATCGTTTAACGAATCCACGGCCGATTAGCAGACTCCGAACAGCAATGGTTTCCTAGCCAAGGTCGTATGTGAGGCAGGTGATTACGGCTCGTGGACGGCTCTCCAAGACATGTTCCCTGCACCGCGTGGTGCACGTCTCCCACATGGAGACACAAGATCCTCACTCGAGGATCTGGCTCTCATCATGTTTACTAGCGGCACAACTTCAGCCCCGAAAGGCGTCAAACAGACGAACCGGACCCTCGTCTCCAGCGTCCGCTCATCCTCACAGATCCTCTCTCTATACTCCTCCCGGAGCTTCTGCAGCAACCTACCCCCTTTCCACGTCTTCGGCATCATCAACGTCCTCAATCACTGGAGCCTGGGAGGCATGGTGGGCTTTCCCCAGCGCGAATTTCGAGCCTCTGGCGACTCTTCGTGCGATCTATGAGGAGAAGATTACGAATCTCTCTGGCGTGCCGACTATGGTGCATGCATTGTTGAACCATCCATCTTTGGGGGATTTTGACGTTTCGTCTCTGCTACACGTTACGTGCTCGGCGACCATGATCTTGCCCGAAACGTTTCGAATGATATCCGAAGGCTTGGGTGTCACCAGGATCTCAGCTCCTTACGGAATGAGCGAGGTCAGTCCACTGCTCAGCGTTCCATACCATAATCTACCTCTCGATCTAGAAGGAAGCTTCATCACCTCGGGCCCCTGCTCCCCGGAGTCACGTATCCGGGTTTCGAGCCCGGGACCCGCAACATCGTAGCGAAAGGCACCGTGGGCGAGATCTACGCTGGTGGAGCCTTGGTGACTGTAAGATATCTCGGGGCAACTGCCGGCGATTTCTACCACGAAGATGGCTATGCGTGGATTGCGATGGGCGACCAGGCGCACATGGACCAACTTGGAAGTGTGTTTGTTCTGGGCCGGTACAAGGACGTGATCGTTCGGAGTGGTGAGAATATTGCTCCAGCGTCGATTGAGGCTATCGTAGATACTTTACCCGAGGTTGCTGTATCGCAGGTGGTCCCGGGGATCTGATGAGATTGCTGGCGAAGTGCCCTTTATGGTTATTGTACCATCCAAGGGCGTAGAGGTAGACGGAGAGCGGATCGGTAATATCGTGCGAGAGAAGCTGGGGCCTGGATTCATGCCCGCTGGAGCAATTAACACTGCGAAGTTGGGGATAGACGACTTTCACAAGACGGGCAGTGGGAAAATTCGCAACAGCGATCTCAAGACCATTGTTAACGACTTTCTGCTCAAACTGGGGGACCGGAAGACAGACAGCCTCGCTCACGGGGTGACGTCGGACATGCTTCGCCGGAAATGGTCTATATCGTTAGGGATTCCGGAGGACAAGCTATCGCTCGAGACTAAGATTCCCGATCTAATCGATAGCGTAACGATGATGAGATCTTGTGGCCAGGTGGCGAAGGAGTATAGCTAGACTATTACTCTTTAGGACATCGTAGTGCACTCTTCCATAGGGTCAGGTAGGAAGGCTCCTTTGCTTATACAAACCTGCAGCTGCGATACCCGTCGCGAAGTAGTGGATGGGGCATAGACTACTAGACTTTCCTTGAAGCTGTGTCGTGCGTAAGTTTACAGCACAAAGCACTGCTTGCGTCCAACCAATCTGTTCTGTTGCGTGCAATGTCAGGAACAGATTGTGAGCAAGCTCTACCACGGTACGTAGCCAACCCATGATCGTGTAGGACCGAATCTTGCTCACTGTGTATACTGCCTGGCAGAGGCCTGGATTTGTCAGTCCCTGCGGATCACAAACACACCTCGGAGTCCTACCTTTCGCATGATTTATGGCATCCCGTTCTAGCTCGCGAACATACTTGTCGTCAAAGCCAGAGGATGTGGTGAAGTATGCCAGTCTTAGCAAAGTGCACATCGTAACCAGCGCCACTAATGAATGCGTGGTGTGAATGGCCCAAGACCCTGGGGGCTCGTTGGGGTGATGGACATATTGCTCAAGCACCAAGTGATGATCAACAATGATGCCATGTACGGGGTTAGACACGTCAATGTCGTTCTGGACAATTCGACGTATCAGTGGCTTTGCTTGTGAAAGCTCTACGTCGTGACGTAGATGAGATAAGTCAGAACGCAGTGTCTGAAGTTGTCGTTGCAGTTTGCCAGCATCTTCCTGTCTCGTTGGATGCAAACAGATCTTGTCGACAGCGTACAGCATTCCCGGCAAGCCTATGGCCAGCTCCGAGATAGAGGCGAAAGGAAGAATGCCGCCGCTTCGTGAAGTCAGCCACCAAGGGGTTTCTGGAGTGATGGGTCGCCGAAGAGCCAGACCCATCACAAAGACTGGACTTTGCAGACATCGGAACATGTAGCATTCCTGTTCTTTGGAGAGGTCGAAACACGACTTGCCATTCGTCGCAATGTATTGTACAAGTCCAGCATAGTGCGTAATCATGGCTACATGAGCCTCACTCTCTGGCGCTAGAGCATCTCGATAGAGTGCGCTTAGCAGTATGGCGCAGGCGACATTGGGAACGGATTGGGTCCTTCTGCTCAGTTGCCGGTTGATCGTCGAGATTGTAGCGATGTGTTGTGCGCGTGCGCGACATGCTACACTCCGGCTCGCTGATTGTGTAGCAACATGTGTCGTACACAGCGCGTCCACTGCTGTGCCTAGGAAATCATCCGACAGATCGACCGTCAATACTAGCGGCAAGAAGGGACTGCCCTTTTGGAGCGCATCTTGGCTTGCCGAGCCGGGCACATAATGCTGTGACCAAATGCCTAAAGCCTGAAAGCGAACCATGATCCTGTTGTCGATCTGGAGAATGGTCTGCGCACTTCGATGCGTTGTTGATGTCTTTCGCCCCCGCGGTCTAGAGACGGTAGCAATGTTCGAGTTGTGGCTCGACTTGTAGCATGTGGTATGTTCGTTGCAAGTGCTGGCTCTCTCCTCATCCAAAAAGTGATGAATGAAATCCTTGCATCCATTGCTTCTGATAGACGGCAAGGCGTGTGTCTCGTGCGCAGAATGGAGAGGCGAATGTTGCACTTGGGCATTTTGGTCTTCTTGACAAGGATGATGCATCTGAGCGCCGGCCTTGCCTCGTTCGCTATGGATCTGCCAACGTGTATATGGCTCGCGCACTGGAGCATTAGCNGCCCCAGCCACTAACTTGGAATGAAGCGCAAGCCCCGAGCCATTGGTGAATGTTATGCTGGCGGGCATCGTACTCTCTATCAAGAGCCTAGCGTAGCGTTATAGGCAGGAGGGCGGAAAAGCGAAAGACTATGACTTTGTATTCTGTGATTGACCGTTTGTGGATGGCGATCAACGGCATCGTCATTGAAGTGTACACGGAAAGTTTCCCGCTCGTGGACGGATGTCACAGTTGGTCAGCTCGATGCGGGGGTGTGGAGGAGACCCGAGAATCTGTCCGCTCTTTTCAGATCGTGCAAGATGCGTCGCTTACGGAATTAGCTGACTACCGCTTACGGTATTAGCTGACTACCCATCGCGCCGGAAGGTACAGTGACTCCGGATAACGGAGTGCTATTTCACCTCCCCCTACCAATCCCACCCCTCCCTCCCCCCAACCTCCACCTCCAACCTCTCTACCACACCGCCGACCCCCATCTCCACAACCCCTAGCGCCGTCACCGCCTTCCTCCGACTATAGAACACCGGACAATCCCTCGAATCACACCTCACCTCCTCATCAAACGCCAGATTCGCACAGCTTCGACACAGCGCCAGCAGATCCCCCACCTTCCGCTCCGCCTTGCGCAATTTATCCCTCAATGCAACCAGACTCTGCGACGGCTTCTCGTAGCGACAGGTGTGGCAGAGCGGCAGATCCGCCTCAGTGGACGCCGATGTGGAAGGCGGGAGCTTGGTGCGACAGACAAGACAGAGCGAACTGCCCATGTAGCTCTCCATCGTCTTGCGCGCAGCCGCTTTGCCGTTGACGTCTCCCTCCGCGCGGGGTCCACCCAGCATTCGGATCCGTTGCACCTTCGGCATCTCATCGTACCATTGCCGTACATTCGCGCCGACGAGGTTGAAGATGCGTTCGAGCGGCGGGATGAGGTTCTTATTGATGTAGTACTCGGCGTCCAGCTCAGCATACTCATCATTGATGAGACGTTCAGGCTCGACGCAGCGTTCCCAGAGCCGCGCACCCGGAGCGCCGGCGATCACGACGTAAGGGATGCGTTCGCCGTATTGTGGCTCCGTGCGAGGGTCTCGTAGCATTCTCCTTGTGGCTATGAGAGCACCTGGTGGAGGAGGTCCTTTGTCGGCGTAGGTGCCCAATTTGACTTCTTTGGCGAAGCAGAAGTCTTGAACACTGACGCGACCGGCCATGATTTTCGTGCACTGCGCTTGGAAGTACTTCTTCACTTGGCTGAGATCCGCCGTGCGGAAGAGAAGTTTGAGGGCTTTTTCTTCCATCTTCTGCTCTGCAGGAGTTCCATCTCGACGCACCGTCTCGATACCCTTGGCGTCAAACTCGGGCTCAGTCTGTTTTGGGCTTTCGTACTTGAAGCCGACGTAGCGCTTCTTCGCGAGGAGCACGCACGGATGGTAGACCTTTTCAAACTTCAACTTGACGGGCCTTGGGTTCATATCAGTCACGGCCTTTGCGATTTCGTCGCCGATCTTGAAGGCGTCATCTCTCGTCCTGCCTTTGAGATAGACAAACAAGCTGTCCGTGTCACCATAGACCACCTCAGCACCCCACCGCTCGACCGAATGAATCAGAGCGATGGCCTTCTCCAAAGTTTCGCGACCCGTTTGGACGATGCTGTCTGCGATTTCTGAGCACGGCATACGACCAGAGAACGACGCAGAGGTATATCCGTAAGTGACATTGGCGATCAATTTCAGCGCAAGCTGTCTGTTGTTGAGGAGCTGTTGCAGTGTCTTATCGTCCTTGTCAACCTTCATGCCACTCTTGACCATGACTCGAGTCTCCAGAATCTCGCCCAACATCTTCGCCAAAAGACTCTTGCGCATCTCGGGCTTGACATACATCATGCCATTGGGCGAGATGTTGAGTTTATCCTTGACAAGTTCGAGAAGGCCAGGTGAGCGCTTGAAGTCCGCGAAGCCCATCTTGTTCGTGCCTCGCCATTCCGTAATACGTCCGAGACAAGTCGAGTAGCAGTAGTTGTATGCGATCATGACACTCGGATACAAGCTCTGAAAGTCCAGGACAAGCAGCGGGCTGTTGTAGAAAGCCGATTGTGGCTCCATGACGAGTGGGAGGCACTCGAGTGCATTCTGCGCGCCAACTTGTCTCCTGCTCGGCGACACCAGAACGAATGATTCAGGTTTCGCAATACGGAACATGAGCGATTCGACCTTGAACTGCGAGCCTCGACTGAAGACCGAGAAGAAGTCCACGCCTAGGAGCCGGGCTTGTTCAGAAGTCCTGGGGATGAGCTCGTTGGCGTCCAGAATCTCCAGATCGAGCTTGGTGCGAGTGACGAAGTAGTCGAGAACTTTGGCCAGATCTCGCGGCTTGCCGCTGTTGTACCAGGTCGTCAATGTCTGAAATGAGTAGTGCGGCACGCGGCGATGCAGCAAATGGAAGACGACATTTTCCATGGTGTACTGGAGCAGGTTCAGCTCAGACCGCATCGCGCGCCAGATGTTGACGGTATGTCTGCCAGTAATGCGGACTGTCGATGTATGAGTGAACCCCCAGCGGTCTGCGTCTTTGCCAAATCGTCCATGTGACTGCGACTTCATCCTGGAGAACTCGTCAGGAAGGTTAAACTCATACTGGAGTCTCGCTCGTTCGATCAGATAGCCCCAGCTGTTGTTGTGAACCTCGTAGCCTGTCAATATGTCCGGGTCGTAGAATCGAACCGTGTCGACTATGCGATTGATGATGTCGAGTTCGTTGTCTTCCGAGTCGATCTGCACGTCGTTGCCAACAAGGCGTCGAATCTCCTCGGTCAAGTCTCCATTGTCGTCCTTGTTCAAGAGGACGATGCCCATCTTGGAAGTCTCCTCCATTTGATCATCCGCAATGATCCAGACGACAAATGTAACCTCGTCGCGCTCCGGATCAGGTGCCAGGTCGCCACGGCTGTTGACATGCAGCTCAAGGCTCATAGTACTCATATAGCCGGTCTCGTGTTGAACGCTGGTGCTGGCCTTCTTCTGGGAGTACTTGAAGCCGTGCTTGTTCTTCTGAGTCGGGCCTTCGATTTGCGAAAGTTCAGGAGCTGGTCGATTCTTGCGCTTGATCTGAGAGGCTGCCAGTGGACCATCGACTTCCAAGTCTTCGAGGCCGTCTTGAGCTGGCGGCCGCTTATCATCCAGCCATTGTTGAACCTCATCCCACGAGGGGGGCGTTTTCATGATTTCCCATGCCTTTACAGAACACTGTCGACGCCTGCGCTGCTCTGCAAGGTCTGTGGCGGCTTTATCCAGGGCTTTGGTCTTCACAACGGCGCCATTCTTGTCGAACACTGGCAAGAAAGGGAGCGTATTGCTCTCAAGTCTAAACTCCTGACCTGCGTACTCTCGTACTCTCTCGGGGACGTCTTTCTCCTCGCTGTAGTAGGCGTCTTGATAGATCACTGAAGGATCTACAGTCTTCTCGACCTCATCAAAGGACGGCGGCACTACACCAAACACAAAGACGTCCGCATCGCAACGGAAGTCAAACGCCTGCGCGTAGTTGCTTGCAAAGTCAGCATGGATCGTTGGCTGGCTCTTGGTCGGCAACTTCAATGTCGAGTCCGTGCCTGTTGAGCTGCCAAAAGAGGCGGACGACAGGTCTTTTTGACTCGTCTGGGAACTCTTGTGAGGCAGATGCGCCAGATCGTCTCGCTGGCTCAGACGTAAAGGGGTCTCTGCATCATGTGGGTTCTTCACAGATGGGAAGTCGATCTTAACGGCTTGCGATCCTTGCGAAGAACGCTGTGACGATGCAGGCTGTGCTGAAGGTGGCATGTGCGTTGGATCGTTTCCAAAGGATACAGTCTTCCGTCCTTGTGCTGCAGGCGGTGGTTCGAAGGGGTTGGAAGTGTCAGGTTCGGTTATTCTCACGCGGCTGAGTGGTTTGATATCCTTCAAGCGGAACTTGCCCAGCTTCGTTGAAGATGTCCCGGCATCGTCAAACTTCAGCTTCTTGAATCGTGCTTGGGATCCATTGGGCGAACCGCGTTTCAGCGATGCATTCTGAAGACGCTCGACTGTCGCTCGAGGAATGTGGACCTCGTCAACTGCTTCGGCAGCGGCTTCAATCTCGTCTCGATCGCCGTTCACTTTGGCCTCACCCATACCCTCTTCGACACCAGCATGTCTGAGTTTCTGCCTTTGCGTCAAGGCGATGTCCCTTGCGGTCTCTTCGTCGCTCCCGTAGTATTCCTCGTCTGCTAGCTCGGCGATGGTACTCATGTCCACAACAGGTGCGGTAGCGGTAGCATCCTTTGCTCGATGGCCTGAGCCCATCAGCGGCTCATCGAAGCCCACATCAATGGCTTCGTCTTCCTCTGCCTTGGTCGCCGCCCACTTCTGGCTAAGGACACCATGGAACAGCTCCTGGACACTCTCAAGAACAGTCTGAACACCATCATTCTCCTTGCCTTGACTACTGAAGCTTTCGAAAGATAGGTCATTGTTGCCTCGTGCTCGTCGTTCCTGTTGGACAAGTTGTTCTACAGTCTCTCGAAACTCTTCTTCGTGAATCCATCCGCCCTTGCTATCGTTTCGCGGATCGGCAGACATGCTGACCAGGACCTCTGGAGGGAAAGGTGAAGATGAAGGGTCAGTTAGTCCCATCCGCATCTTCCGTCTGCGAGTCTCATCTTTCCACAGCCCAGCCATCGAGTGCACGAGTTTCTCCTCAGGTGGTAGATTTTCCAGACTCTCCAGTCGCTCGATGAAGGAATGATGTAACGGTCGAGCCTGAATGGCATTTCTGTTCAGGATATCTTCCACACGAATGTCGAGCTCCAACTGGCAATGGCTCTGGCGAGGGAACCTGTCAGCGTCAAGCATTTGATCTTTGGCAACGGATCGATCATGCCACAGATGTGCAGGATCGTCCAAGTCTTCCCAAGCCGGGACAGGACCTCTGAAATACGGCTTATCCGTCTCCACATACGAGCAGCCGTACAAGTTGAAATCGCACATCCATTGCAACAGATACTGCATGTGAGCTTCGTAGGGCTGAAAGACCTGCTTTAAGATGGCGCCTTGTTGCAACAGGTCTGCGAATCGGGTCATATGTTGCGGATTCAGGAGGTAGATCTTCAGGTAGTATTTGTACCCAACATTATACCCAAAGAAGGGCACGCCTTTGACCAGACTAATGTGAGCGACAAAGGCAGCATTGCGTGGATTCTCGTACGGATTCCGTCTGTACGAAAGAGCCAAAGCGTGGTCGATAGAGTGACGGAAAGTCGAGATGTATGTATCGACATGGGCTTTCTCGATGGACTCTTGATATGGCACAAAGAGATAAGGAAAGGCGCCGTGGATATGAGCGCACACCTTCTGGCCAGTTTCTGTTGCACCAAAGACTCTAATGACGGGTACTTGGGGTAAGTTGCTGCGTTGCGTAGAGGACAATGCAGTCGGACCCCAGATAGGCGCGTCAAGGGTCGAAGGGGCGTTTTGGTAATTGTCGAGGCAGTTCAGCCGGACACGGAAGACATCCTTGCTAGCCATGGTCTCGGAACTTGGAGCTGTCGGTCATCGTCGGTTGTCGAGTTTTGATGGCATGTGATGGTGGAGTGGTGGCGTTGAATAGAGTGTTTGTCGCCTTCACATGTCTCTGGAAGACGCGTGAAGGTGTTGTTTATGGACGTCATGTGAAGAACAGGTACGGCAGGTGAGGCGAGAACGGGCGTAAGCGAGGATTTGGCGTGTTCCCATTGGCATGTGCTGCCGTTGACTAATAAGATTCCACATGATTCCAGTGACACGCAAATCTACTATGCTTGAGTATACTGGCCATTCTGCGCGTACCTGACGGAAAGCCGCACCTTCAAGCTCTTCCAAAGATTGTGCAGAAGTGCACATTGTGGTTGAGAGTTGATCCACTAGCGCGGCTCGGATTGTGGAGCAAAGTCGGGCCGACAGCCACAGGAACATGAGGGGAAAGTCTAAGTCTAATGCAACCTCGTCCACTTCTTTCACATCATCACCCTATTGCCGCCTCTCGTTGCACTACCTTCTCCACACATCGCCATCCTGCTCGAATACCGTCCTCTCTGCAACGACATCATCGAGCGCAGCCAAGCGTGCGGTGCGGCATGCTGTTCCGCGTGCTCATCTAGCCGATTACTCGTCTACCGTTGCAAAGCGTCCGGAAGCAGCTGCAACGAGGCCGATCGCCATGAGCGCTGGGCCTGCGCAATCCCTGTCCGTCACGAGGCCAGACTGTGCCGTCTGGAAGCATGCGCATCTCGACCAAGAGTCCACTTCGGGACAGCAATATATGCATCTTGTGCGAGGTCACGAAATCTGTGGTGGAAGATTGCACGACGTGCGCTTGATCCCTGCATTCATGTGCCTTGCGGCGGCGGGGAAAGATCGTCAGATGACGGCAGCACCTGCGGCAACCCTTGAACTCTCCGCGCCTAGCCGCGTCCGAACGGGCTCGCAGAGTCAAAAAGTCTCATCGCCAACGTCTGAACGTGAATAGAACGCCGATCCCCACTTCTGGCACAGGTGAATAGCGAGCAAGGGGCGGCGCAGACCACGAGTCCACCTGCACGCCGACGCGGCCAATGCATCCCCAGCTTTTGGCGGCAGCTTTATAACCTCCTCCGCACCCGCTCAGGCCTCTGTCGTAGGTGTCGCGTCTCTCCATCCCGCTCCTTCATCCTGTCCTTCCTCCCCCACAGCCTCGTCGGCCTCGACACCACCATGGCCACTCTCGCGCGCTTCCTTTGCGCCTCGCTGGCCCTCGCTACTTCCGCCTCCGCTACCTTCACCCAGCTCGAGCGCCGCCAGAATGGCACCGGCTCCATGTGTCCAGGCTATTCCGCCAGCGATGTCCAGAAGAGTGCCAATGGCTTGACCGCAAAGCTGACTCTGGCCGGTACTGGCTGCAACATCTACGGCAATGACATCCAGGATCTGACTCTGACTGTGGAATACCAGACCGGTGAGTTGTGTGATCTGGCCTCGACTCGGACTCGATTGTACTGACATCTTTTACCCAAGACAACCGTCTCCACGTGTTGATCCAGGATGCGAACCAACAAGTCTACCAAGTCCCCGAATCCGTCTTCCCTCGTCCAGCCTTCACCGGTGTCAAGAACGGCTCGAGCGCCCTCGTCTTCGATTATGTCCAGGAGCCCTTCAGCTTCACTGTCAAGCGCCGTAGCAGCGGCGAAGTCCTGTTCGATACATCTGCAGCATCGCTCATCTTCGAAGACCAATATGTGCGGTTGAGGACTGCACTTCCAGAGAACCCAAGCCTTTATGGCACGGGTGAGCACACCGACCCATTGTGAGTTGTGCGGGTAAAAGAGCGTGGGGCAAGAGCTAATGTACACCACAGCATGTTGAACACCACAAACTACACCCGTATTGTTTGGAACCGTGATGCATACGGCACTCCAGCAGGAACCAACCTCTACGGGACCCACCCTGTCTACTACGACAACCGCGGCAAGAACGGCACGCACGCTGTCTTCTTGCTGAACTCGAACGGCATGAACTACAAGATCAACGACGATGATGGCCAATACCTCGAGTACGATCTCCTTGGTGGTGTCCTCGACTTCTACTTCGTCGCCGGGCCTTCACCAGTCGAGGTTGCTCAGCAGTACTCTGAGATTGTGGGCAAGCCAGCGATGATGCCATACTGGGGTTTCGGATTCCACCAGTGCCGTTACGGTTACCAGGATGTCTACGATGTTGCTGAGGTGGTCGCAAACTACTCGGCAGCCAACATTCCTTTGGAGACCATGTGGACCGACATTGACTACATGCATCTGCGTCAAGTTTTCAGCTTGGATCCAGTACGCTACCCCCTGAAGCTCATGCGAGAGCTGGTTTCGACTCTCCACAGCCGCCAGCAGCATTACATCGTCATGGTTGACCCTGCGGTTGCCTACCAAGACTACGCGCCGTTCAACAATGGCAAGGATCAGGACGTATTCATGAAGCGAGAGAATGGTTCAATCTACAAGGGCGTCGTCTGGCCTGGTGTTACCGCATTTCCTGACTGGTTCCACCCCAACGCCCAGGGCTACTGGAATGGCGAATTCTCGGACTTCTTCAACGCTGACTCCGGTGTCGACATCGATGCGCTATGGATTGACATGAACGACCCAAGCAACTTCTGTCACTACCCTTGCGCCGATCCCGAAGGTGAAGCCCGCGCAATGGGCGACCCTCCACGACCACCAGCCGTTCGTCTTGGCGCTCCTCGTCCAATTGCTGGGTTCCCTGCGGACTTCCAGCCAGTATGCAAGTCGCAAATCAACTTCCGTGTCAACGCTTCCACCTTCTATGGCGAGAACATCATCGTATACGGCAATGTGTCCACCATTGGAGGCGGCGACATCACGAACGCTGCTCCTCTTGATGCAACCAGCTACCCAGTCTGGAGCGCGCAAATCGATGTCCCAGCCAACACTGTCGTCTCCTACCAATTTGTTCGCGCAGAGCCGGATGGCAGCTACGTATACGAGGCCCAGAACCACACCATCACCACCGGCGGATGCAACAGCACCGAGCAGACCCAGGTCTACAACATCAGCACATCCTCGCCACCACAGAGCAGCAAGGTGAAGCGTTTCACTGATTTCTCGTACCTCGACCACCATGGTTTGCCAAACATCAAGCGCCAGGCTACCGGCAACAAGCTGGGTCTGTCAGGTCGCGATCTCATCAACCCTGAATACGATATCCAGGACGCAGCAGGCTCATTGAGCAACTTGACCGCCGACACCGACATTGTTCTTTACAGCGGCAACGTCGAGTACGATACCCACAACATCTACGGATCCATGATGTCCGAAGTCTCGCGCATCGCCATGTTGAACCGTCGCCCAAGCGTACGACCTATGGTCATCACTCGATCCACCTTTGCTGGTTCTGGCGCATCGGTTGGCAAGTGGACAGGTGACAACCTTTCCAGCTGGTTCCACTACCTGATCTCCATCACCGAGATCATGGAGTTCAATGCACTCTACCAAGTCCCCATGGTCGGCTCCGACGTCTGCGGTTTCGGCGATAATACTAATGTCAACCTCTGCTCGCGATGGGCCACTCTCGGTGCCTTCGCTCCATTCTACCGCAACCACAATCAGGACGGCTCCATCCCCCAAGAGTTCTACCGCTGGCCACAAGTCGCCGAAGCAGCCCGCAACGCCATCGAGATCCGCTACAAGCTGCTCGACTACTTTTACACCGCATTCTACAACCAGAACCAGACTGGCACTCCATCGATCCAGCCAACCTTCTTCCACTACCCAGAGGACCCCGCCACCGCCCCTCTCGGCTACCAATTCTTCTTCGGTCCAGGACTCCTCGTCGCCCCCGTCGTAGACGACAACAGCACCGTCGCCAACTTCTACCTGCCCAGCGACATCTTCTACGACTACTACACGCACGAGAAGATCCAAGGCACCGGCGCGCCCTACAGCGTCTCTGAGGTCGCCTACACCACGATCCCGCTCTACTACAAGGGCGGCAACATCCTGGCGCAGCGTGTGAACTCCGCCAACACGACCACCGAGCTGCGCAAGCAAGACTTCAACATCGTTATCGCGCCTGGCAAGAACGGCACCGCCGAGGGTGATCTGTACCTGGACGACGGCAACAGTCTTGTCCAAGAGAGCTACAGCTACATCCACTTCAGCTACTCGGCTAACGGCCGCTTCAAGATGACTGGTCACTTCGGCTACGACTCTGGATGTTTCATCTCGAGCATCACCGTGCTTGGCAAGAGCGGCTCGAACGGTACGCACAGCAGAGTGAAGTCGGACCAGACTATCAGCTTGAACCAGGAGTATGATGCTACGGTATAGAGCAAAAGTTGTTGCATGACGTTTGCGCTTTGGATATGGGTAGGGTAATGTCTTTTTCGGTTCCCACAGTCAGGAGAAGAAACGACAAGAGAGCATGACACAGACAGACAAAGAGAGACGGTATGGCTCAACGGAACGTGGGCTTCGTCTATATCTATAGCATGAGGAATGAATTGCATGCCCGTTATATCCCAGTCCCCTTGAGGGAAGTCTCCTGAGCTGGTCCATATCCCTTGATGATAAGTAGGTGGAAGTTGTGTGGTAGGACTACGACGTTTGAGGAAGCTCCTGCTGCTGCTACGTGAAAAACGCTTCAAGGTTCTTCGAGAGGATCGCATACATTTTTAATCTACTTGCACTGCATGTGAAGATTGGCGTAAGCTTGCTCTCGCCACTTCTATGCGCTTGGCTAGATCTCCAATCTCAGTCTGACTGTTCACTTGCAATATTAGGTGAAGCGGAGGTTTGATAGGGGCCCTAGGACATTGGACTTTGCTGTGTTTGTTCGGCCACTGTACATCATTTACCCCATCGACCTAAGGTTTTCAGGAATGTTGGTGACTTAGCGACCTTGTGAACGAGCAGAAATCCAGCAAATATGTTGCCTTCTAAGTTGAGCGCTGGTGTGCGCAGGCGGCTTTTCAAGTCAGCAACAACGTTTGATTTAGTTGTTTGCCTGGAAGGTTGTCTCGCCCTCAGGTGTAGGACTGATTGCCTCAACTCCAAAGATCTTGCAGCGTTTGTCCGCGCGGTGATCTTTTACGACCCATGAGTTTGGGAAGTCATGCTGCCACCTGGGATCATCGAACGGTACTCGCTTAGGAGCTAGCTCGCCGTGAAGGTCTTCATGGCGCTGATCCATGGAGGGATCTTGCCAATGCCACCATTCCACCCCTATAGTCGGTATATCGGCTGGATTGGACCACTGAAACCGATCTGCACGTGCACCGGCCAAGATGACATTTGCGTAGTCGCACCATCGTATCTGGATGTTGTACAGGTTCCAGCTGCGCCGGCTACTTGGCCTTGGCCTTGACCTAAGCTTTTCCGGATCCACTCTATAGATGTAAGCTGCCTTGATGCGGATCCTACAAATTTCTCCACGTTCTGTTGACCGTGTGATCTTATTTCCCAACGGAACGAGGTCCAGAATGAAATCGCAACTTCCATTATGTGGGTACGTGCGGTACAACGCAAGATCCTGCGACACAGGTGGGATATGCAGACCCTGCGTAACAGAGACCCCGACGTGGATGTATTCGGAGTAAAAGTTCGTCTTCGAGTAGATGTCTTCGATGCTCGGTATCGATGGCGAGCGGGCAAAGAGCCTTCGCGCGAAGTACACCTCGAGCTTCGAAAATGGAGACTTAGCCTTCAGAAGAGGCAAAATGGTCATGAAGAAGGCTTCCAGGGTGCTACCATAGTCCACATGTAGTTGGCGTCGCTCAGAACTGTGCATCATTGCACGCAGGCCGTACACAAGGTCGCGTGGATCCTTGCACTTCTGTCTCCTAAACATGTGCATCAAATCTTGGAGTGGTCTCTCAAAAATTTGCGTCGGGGTGTTCGAGTCTTTGTCTCGCATCCAGTGAAGTATTTCATAGAAAATGTTTCTTTCGAGATGTTGGTCAGGCCACCGGCCGTCTTCATATAACGCATCGAATGGCGCACGATAGCCCTCGCTAAGAAGGACGAGTGTTTTGGCACAGAATATTTCTTGGAGTATCCACAGTCTCCTCCAGTACGGGTTTTCGGAGATCTCTCGCAGGCATTCCCTTCTCGCAACACGATCGACAATTCTCAGATTGTCGAGCACTGCTAAGCGGTGGGCGTCTTTCATGGTGATACTGATGAACACTCGCTCAGCTCTGGAAAAGATCTGGTCCATGATCGAGACTTGTTGGCTTCTTTCCGCGTTAGAACTTTGATCTATGCAGATGGCATCAATCCAACATGGCTCCTGAAGTCGGACTCGTCTTAGGTCTCGCAAGGCAATCCAGCAATTGTGTCCCACATACAAAGTTCCGTGGATCTGTGCAGTAGTGTCCATGATGAATATCAACCGAGTGTTATCAGGATCGCCCCAGGTGTACGAGATTGCAGCGTATCCTATTTTATTTTCGACCAGGCTGTCCAACGGACAGGTGGATATCTCGCACACAATAGGGTCTTCATCTGATGCAGGTAAGATTTTGAGCAGCCTTATCTCCCATTCTGTTGCCGCTAGGGGGTCGTATCTGAACTCTTCCATTGCTGGACTGGCCCCGGAGCCTTGATGCCACCAAAGGGGTTGGCCGATGGATAGCGAAGCAGTCGAGATACCGAAAAAAATGCAGGTCCAAATGGCCGAAAACGCACGTAATGAAAGACAAGTCAGTGCGATGCAACAGGAATATAGCTGCGTTGTTGAACACAGGAAGGCTGGGTTCGGAGCTCAAATACTACATGTATGGTACCTTCGGGCACAGCCACAAGCCATGGCGATGGCCATTGTCGCTGCCTAAAGCTGCCATACATTCGTTTTCCACCACACCTTCTCGTGCAAAGATCGTGTTGTGTGTCTGACGACAGTCAAGATGGGTGATCTTCACATCTCGAATGTGCAAGTGTAGCGGCAGAGTTTCACGACGTGAAGTCCGAGTTCGCGATACCTCTCACTGTGGCAAAACCTCGGCTCGGGCTGCACTCCGGCCACCTCTTTTCCATCTCTTCTGTGGCAAACCTTCTACATATGGCAGCGATGTGTCAAACCATATTGTTGGCGTGAAGTAACGCTGGCGTTATAGTGACGCAAAGCAACAAAGACGACATCTATGAAGAAGTGATGTTGTCCTCTGCGCCAAGTCCTCCTCCATCTGCAGGCAAAACCCCGGCCTTCCAAACCAACCACTGACCTCATCCCGCCCGCCGCTACCACACTCCAACATGTACAGCACATCCCCCCAAGGCGTCAAGAAGAACGTCCCCTTCGAAGGCTTCGACCGCACCCTGCACAGCGCCCATTCAGACCTCGATGCACTGATCGAGCACCATGAGGCCAAGGCCGCAGATGAGGAGGTAGCAACGAGCAAATTGTCACATCTACCGCCTGCGTTTCTGGAACGCGGAGAGGTGTTTAGTGCGGAAGAGATGACGACGAGGTATACGAATGAGGAATGGGACAAGATAATAGCAGACGCGGAGGAGGGGTTGGTCATCGATGACGGAAGGAGGTATCCTTTGCCAGAAGGAGGTATTGGAGGAGAGGGATTCACAAAGACGATTGATCATACGCTTTTGAAGCTGGAGGCCAAGAGCAGTCAGTTCGATGAGCTTTGCGCTGAGGCGAGAGTCGGCAGATTCGCGGTGTGTAATGGCGTAATTCAAATTACTCGGGACAACAGCTGATCCAGCTCATAGACCGTCTGCGTTCGACCAAACTGGGTATCTCAGTGCGTAACAGACCTCAAAGGCAGCGACATCCGCGTCGCCAGTGTCATAGGTTTCCACGAAGGTACCCACGACCTCTCAACCAAGATCCAGGAACTCCGCACCTCGCTTGAAGACGGCGCCTTGGAACTGGACGTCGTGATCAACTGGCCTGAACTCAAGGCCAAGCAATACGCTTCGATCTACAATGAACTCGCAACTCTACGAACACAAGCTCCGCATCCGGTCTTACTCAAACTGATCCTCGAGACATCCCAACTGGACAGACATCAGATCATAGCCGGCTGCGTGCTCGCCGGCGCTGCCCAATTCGACTTCGTCAAGACCTCGACAGGTTTCAACGGTCCTAGCGCGAGTGTGGAGAATGTCCGTCTCATGGCGGCATGTTGCGAGAGGTTGGCCGTCGAGGATAAGAATGGCAAACTGCGTCAGATGAGCGTCAAGGCCAGCGGTGGCATCAGGACGCTTGATGATGCGGTAAAGATGCTTGAGGCGGGCGCGAGTCGCTTGGGCACGAGTGGAGGCGTGTGGATTGCGAAGGAGGCCAAGCAGGCTGCGAGTGGAGGGGAGAGTAATGGAGAGAGGCCTGGGATGACGACGAGGCTGTTTACGGATTATTGAAGCATTTGACCGGATGTGATGTTTGTGAAGCGTTTTCTTGCATATGTGCATCATTATACCCCGGACAGTTCGATGACAGTGAGATATGGAGCAAATCCCTCAGACGCGCTGATGACAATTGATTGTGGTGCGCTACGCAAGTGCTGTCAGATACCGTGCCATTGTTCAAAGCCACCTGCTGTCGATGACATGAACCGCCCAAACCAACCACCCTACCCCCAGCGCCAGCGCTCACCCCTTTCAGTATATGGAGCTCATCACATCGAAAGAAGTCAACAAGACCTCACCATTCACTTCGCCTTCGTATCACACAACTCATACATGAACTCACCAAAATCCCCCTTCGTCGCCTCCTCGATCGCATCCTCCAGCGTGGTGCGATACTTGACATAATACTCCTTCTTGACCCTCTCCAGATGCATCTTATCCCAATGAATACGAACGAGACGAGAGACGAGGAGCTCGTAGCGGAGTTCTTCATCTTTGTTCCTCTCGGCGATGTCGCGGATGGCGTGTTGCAGGAGCAAGGCGTCGCGGGCGGGCTTGTTGATGACGCCGTTGAGGATGTGGGCGATGACTTCGCCCTGTGAAGGTTGTTAGCTTTCGCCTCAGATATGTAACGTGCGTGAGAAGGATTGGGATACTTACGACCAGATTGTTGCTCTTCTTCAACGCTGCCCTGGCGAAATTCTCTCCAAAGGTGCGCTCGTACGTCTTCAACACCTCTCTCAAATGCGCATCACTGCGTCTGATGATGATCTCCAACATAGCGCTCTCGCCTCCCTTCTCAGCTTTGATCGAGCGATACAGCATATCCGTGTCCCGATGCACGTACTCAGCCGGGTAGACATCTTGCTCCTCCTGCCTCCTCTCCTCGAGCACCAACATCACAGCCGTTCGGAACTTGTCCATCTTGAGTTCCTTCTCCATGCACTTGGTCAAGCTGTCTGAATATCGCTTATCCTTGAACTCGTCCTTGATGTTTCGGATTTCAGCATTCTGTCGTCCCATGAGAGATTCTATCAGAAGCTCTCTACGGCTGCCATGAGATTGGTACCAGAAATTCGCCCAGTAGCCTTCGCTCTCCCATCTGCCGAGGGCGGTCACGTACACTGCTTTGCCGAAGTTGCCAGACAGCTTCATGTTGATGTGCTTGCTGAGGTTGACGCCTTTGCCTTGAACTTTCACTTGCTTTTTGTATTCCTTGCGCATCTCCATCATTTGGTCATGGGACAAGTGAGGAAGGACATCGCAAATCTTGTCGGCGTCGATCTTGTGATGTGATAGTGCTGAAGCGATGGCTTTTGCATCTTCTTCTGGATCGTAAAGTTTCACTCGCTTCTTTTCTTTCTCGCGAATGTCTTTCGACAGGCGGTCCTCGCCTTTGAGAATGCCACTTTGCCGAGAAATGGCGGGCGATAGAGGCTCGAAATCCTCGAGATCTAGATCATCGTCTGGTCTTAGGGCTAGCGGCATTGGCGATATCGACTGATATGTCCCATGATACGCTTCCAGCATTGGGCTTGGTGGTGGCAGTCCACCTCCCATTGAGTGCATATCAGGCCTGTTGCCACTCACTGACAACCTGTCCATACGAGGGCCCAGTCCAGGCGAGCGAGGAGCCAAGGAAGTCTGGCGGCTGTCAAGCGTAGACAAACGATGACTATTCGACGCCGAATTATGTCGGTCCAATTGCCCTCGTCCAGGTGTCACATCCACAACATGAGCTTGCTGGTCGTACGAATTATGCGAGTAAGTTCTTGGCAGCTGCTCGTGGAACTGGCCTTGCGGGGTATTCGAGTAGTTCAACGGCTGAGCAGGAGGCTGTCCGTAAGGCAGTGAATTGTGAGAGACAGGAGACTGCGGATTAGCGGAAGGCCTGGACGTGTAGGATATCTTTTCTGGAGCTTTGGCATATTCGTACTGCGCTGTTGGGGCTCTTTGCTCGGTTGGGTTGTAGCGGTAGCTAGATGTGTACGACGAGTGCCTCGACGGCTGCTGCCTCGACGTATCAGAACCGTAGGCTAGATCCTCATCCTCTCTGGTCCGTGGTGGTGGCCCTGGTGGAGGCGGAGGCACATATCCCAATCTGGGGTCATACCCTGGCCTTTCGTGCGGCGGAAAGTCGCTGTAGTCTCCCATGGTAAAGCCTCCATCATCGGAAGGATATGGCATGGCCGCAGTAGCTGCTTTGGGCACATATTGGTTCGAAGGCGGGAGTGTAGATGTCGGGAAGTAATTGCTCTGCGACGATGACTGAGTCGGAGACCTTACTTCGTACGTGGGCGATGTGACCGAATTCCCATACGGAGCTCCAGAACTCTGTGGGTAGACATAGGAAGACCTGGGCACTGCACTGGGTGGTTCCGGAGCCTCTGGTGCTCTGACATTGCTCCGCGATCTTGACCGGTCACGATCTCGTCCTCCTGGTGATTTCGACCTTCCTCGGCTGTGTCGGTCGTCCGGTCTCAAAGTCGACATGCTGGCGGAAACGACAGACCACGGGCTGGGTTGCGAGAAGAGAGCAAGAGATCAAGAGCAAACAACGTCTGTGGAACCACGATATGGCGAGTCGGCGGTATTTGAAACGAATCGATGTCCAGTGACAAAGAAGACCAGCCGTGAAGCGAGGTCGCTCAGCCGCAGCGCTGAGAAGGTCCAATTGGCGCCAGTACGACGCTAGCGAGCAAATAGGCGTGCGGCTAGCCACTTCAGTGGAAAGGGGGGCTGGGAAGCCGAGCTCAGATTTTGGGGGCCGCGAAGTAGTTGCTCAGATTGCTCTGGTCAGCGATCAATAATACTAGGTATAATTCCTGCAGTTAGGAAGAGACCGAATATTGCTTCTCGAATAGGTAACGAAGGATCTTATTACCATTGCCATATTCGGTTCGGTGGCTGAGCGCTATAGGCTTATAGGCGCGGGTTTCGATACCAACTCTAGCTTGCAAGTCGGCATCGGATTTGTGCAGGCGAATTTATGCAAGAACGAACATTCAGCCGCTTCTGCACAAGGCGTTTCCAGATTAATGGCTGCGGTATATTCGTGAAGTGCTCGGAAAGTCTGGATGGAGACCAGTCATGTTTGTAGTCCCTTTGTAAATCGTTATGCAGTTGAATTGGACGTATGTCTATTGGCTCCGTGAGGTTGCGAGATCTCGCAATTGGTTTCTAGCGGCTACGTACAAAGCTTGTCTCGAACCTCGTCTCCCACTACCCCTGAGTCCAGCTGCCTCAGGCTTGTAATCCATAGTCTCAGTCCACAACAAGTAGGACAACCAACAATCCGATTGCTTAAGAGCGCTTGAAGCCCAAATCGACATTGGCTGGCTCCGCCTCGGTACGCTTCAGGTACAAATAGGTGTCGTCCTCGCGCTTGAAAGCCAAGGGGACATCGGCTTCGTCACCGCCACGCTTCAAGTATAGATAAGTGTCGTCCTCACGCTTGAATGCAAGGGGAACATCAGCTTCCTCCTCTCCGCGCTTGAGATACAGATAGGTATCGTCCTCGCGCTTGAAGGCCAAAGGAACGTCAGCCTCGTCATCGGCACGCTTCAGGTAGAGGTAGGTGTCGTCCTCTCGCTTGAATGCTAATGGGACATCGGCCTCGTCTTCACCACGCTTCAAGTATAGATAGGTGTCATCGTCACGCTTGAAGCCCAGATCAACCTTGGCTGGCTCAGCCTCATCACGCTTTAGGTAGAGATATGTGTCGTCCTCGCGTTTGAGCGTGTTGGATGGCTCTTAGCAAAGACGTCAGCAGTGTAAAGACCGTTCAATCAACATGACTTACCTCGCAGAGGAGCAGCATTGGCGAGTGCCAAGAAAGCTGGCAAAAGCTGAAGGAGAGTACGAGTCTGCATATTGAGTGGCTTGATCGATTCGAGCGAGACGAGTGAAGGGCGTCAGTGAAACATGCCTTGAACACTTTATAGGACGCCAAGCAGGAGCGGCTACGAACATCCCGTGGCCTTGGAGGAGACATGCTTTGACATCCCGACACGCAAGCTGTCGAGCACTAGCAGTGAGGTTGCCTAGCTCGCATGGGGTTCGTAGATCGATGCAATGCAACGTTGTTGGTCCACGAGTCAATCAATACCTTTCCGAGTAGCCTTTCCGGTGCCATTGACCTTCCCCTTTCGTCCAAGCTGAATCATTAGCCGGACCGGGGGCCTGAAGGATTCGGATACGTACAGGTCTTATCTTGCTAGCACGCAGAAGGCTGCGCGCCTGGTTTACTCAGCATTACGCTTTCACGCACGCACGCGCGCACACAAGGTGCAGCTACGGACAGTGCGCTTTGCTCGCACGACAAACACATTACCATGTCTACTGCCAATGCACGACGAGATGTCGAAGACGACGAGAGCGACGCAGAATCCACGGACACCCTGGTAAAGCATTATGCAGACTCAACGCCTGGCTTTCGGAGAAATCGACGACAGCCATGGCCAAAATGGAGGACATTTGCGATTCACGCCATTGCAATTGCTCTATATGGAGTCATTGCGATATCAGTTACGTTCTATGTCAATGTTAGCAGAGGACAGAGTCTCATATACTGTAAGCGTGATATTCCAATCCAGCCTTACCGTGGCATACTAAGAACAGAACAGCGCCGGCAAACCCAGTGATCGAGTACGAACAGCGAGTATTCAATCCTGGTCTGAGGGGCGATCCAGAGTACTTTGGCCGACCCAGCGACGAAATCGACTCAAATTGGGAAGAGCTAATGTTCGGTCAGTAATGATTCTACCGTACAACAAGGAACAGCTGGTGACGATCTGTAGCATCCACGATTCATTTGACAGAGGTCGACAGACAGCACCACGACCGGGATTTGCCAGTGGTACAGCTTCCCGATGGAACGTATCCAGGACAGTTGATGGTATATGTGAGTTCGTTGTCAATCCCCTGTTGCTAGATCAGCCATCTGATCCACTGTGCAGCACGAACTGCACTGTCTGAAGCGATTGTATCAATACATCAACGCAGACCACTACTTCCCGAACCTTACCGACCAAGATCGAGAGATGAACAGGATGCATACAGGTGTGTTCATGGATCTTTGCCACAGAGGCCGTAACCAAAACTCACATCCGTGTAGAACACTGCCTGGGCACACTCCGTCAAGGCGTCATGTGCCACGGCGACGTGAGTGTCATGCCCATGATCTGGGGGAAACAATCACGCATACCACTTGGAGACTTCTCGAGTCCCCATCAGTGCGTCAACTTCGAAAAGTTGCACATATGGGCACGGCAACGGGCTGTCACAAATTCGTTGGACCCAGGAGTGTTGGTGCATCCTGTGCTCGGTAAGGTTTTCGTGATTCAGATGCTGATGCCAAAGCTGACCTGTTCAACAGGGCCGTCTTTTCCGGACGGGAAAGGGACCAAGATCGGGTTCGGTGATAGCGATATCGATGCGGAGGGTAACATTATCAACCTGAATAGTCATGATCGGTAGCGTTGAAGCTGCAGCCGTTATGCGTGCCAGATCCTCACCTCGGTCCGTGTAGACCAGCATGTGGTTGTACAAATAATGTCGAGACCTTTTGAATAGGCTCCAAATTTTGCGGCTGAACTATAGCTTCATCGGTCGTCCCGACACTTTCTGGTGGATTGACGTCGTGCGAGAGATGGAGATAAGGTGGATGGGCCCCTCCTTCGTCGAACCTCTCCTCGGCTGTAGTCCAAGAAGGAATCCATGATAAGAGTGCAGTTTGAAGGATCTGCTGTACGCGGACCTCCACAATGACCGCGGATGCCCGGCCCTGCAACCAACTGCGTACCTCTCGCCACCAACACTCCGTCCTTCCCAATGAGGAAAGTGTACGTAGAACGCTTCTACAACACTAGTTCTCCCTCCGGGCCGTCCTCCGTACTTGACTGGTCAATGCAGTCCGTTGACAACTACCCATTTGGCAAAGTCCTATCAGAGTCAGCGATCAATTCAGCTCGCGTGCCTGTACGTGTACTGTACCGACGGAAAGCGTGGTTGCATTACAGTAGCGCACTCGGCCCTTAGCCTTGTCCCTGCCCTAGCCTTATTAGCTGCATCCCTGCACCATCAGGATTAGGATGCGAAAGTAAGAGTTGGTCAGCAAGATCGGCCGTTTTCCGGACTGCTCTAGACGTCACATGTTCATCGATTGCATGTTGCAACTTCGAGCTCGACGTCTCCAGCACTTCGCGGTTTTTTGCGGACAAAGTTCGATTCACACGCCTTCCAACGACCGATAAAAGCGAAGAAGACAGCCCCCAACTTGAAGAAAAGAGTCTACATTTCAGCAATGGCGTGTCAAGGTCAAGTCGACTCGTCCGCGCAGCAGTCCTTGTAACCATCTTCGTCTTGGTCATCTTGGGCCTGACAATTGTCACAACGATAAAGTCATCGTCAAGCCCACAATGGACATCCTGCGGCAACGACCCAGAAACAGCAAGAACCCGCGGCTGCTCATTCGACCTCCTCTCATTCGCCTGGCAACTGCCCGAATGCTACGACAGCGACCTAATGGACGAATTCGCATCCTGGAACTCAGACGGCGACTGGAACTTCTACGCCGACGACAACTTCACCCAGCTCGTCAGCCAGCAAGTCGCCATTCAAGGCGAGCGAACGCCGTTGTTCGTCAAGTGGGACTACCACATCGTCCATTGCACGTTCATGTGGCGTCAGATGCATCGGGCATATGAGAAAGGGTGGATAGATTCGCATTTGGCGAATTATAATCATACGCTGCATTGCCAGAAGATGATCTTGATGAAGCCTGAGGAGGCCACGAAGCCCGTCATGGCGAGACTCATATATCCAGAATGTTTGCGCGTCGGGACCAAAGCAGCAGAGTCGAGCGATTACAGGCCAAAGGGTAGCGTACAGTGAAATCAAACGTCCAGAGCATGCGTTCGAGTGAGCGATGTGTCATAGTCCCAACCTCTCGAGAACCATTTCCCGATACCTCAGATCGCTGTTTCCCATGGAGTACCTCTCTCAAATCCTGCAGTCTTGGTCATCTTCGATAGTCAAGCTTTAGTCAAGCTTCAGCCGAGACCAGGCTTCAAGCTGCATACGCCTCGAATCCTTCGAGGGTGCAGTTTTCAGCTGATGTATGCTACCTTCCTATCAAAGTAAGGCATGTGGAGTGCATCTACGTGAGGGGTACACGCTGCATCGATAGCACCAACGGATGTCAGTGCCGTTCATGCTACCTTAGTGCTATCTGGAGATGCAACCGTGTTGTAGCACGCGATGCAGATAGGACTAGTCCTTGTCAAGACTTGTGCACTACGGTTCTCGTCCTAGTGGCGTCAGAGCTGATGACAACCGTCTTTGCTCGAATGGGTATTGCCTCAATGTGCCGAAGACTTTGTCAGCTTTCATCTTCTTGACTCTTCGACCGCCATCGACACTCGTCGTTGAAGCACCCAGCATGAAATCGGCCGAAGCTGTGGAAAGCCAGTGTAGCAGATCGCAATCTGACGAAGATGGATCAGAGGCAGAGAAGACTCCCATGATCAGTTCCGCCAGCGGAAAGCGCCCCAGGTTCCTGAGTAACCAGGGCACAACATCTTGGAGACTCTGGACTGTCGCCGCAATCGTTGTCTTGCTGCTGACTGCGAACGCCATACTCCTGAGTTTGTGGTTGTATTTGCCACGAGATCTGGATTCGACATGTATAAAACACACGTCTGCATTTTGTAAGTCCAAATAGCGCTGGCACACTCTGCTGTTTGATGAATTGCTCATGCTTACGCAGGGTCGCCTGTCATGGATGACGTCCGGCTCACCTATCGACCTGTCCGCTTTCAAGGCAATCCCTTCGTTCAATCGCCATACATGCAAGACGCAGGGCCTGAAGTGGATCAAGCTTGGAAGGAGCTCGGTGTAGGCTGTGTGACAAGTTGAGCTTTCCGATCATGTTGATGAAAATGCTGATTATGGTACAGACCAGTATGCCAATATCGTCCCGGAAGACCGTGGTGCGGAGGCTGGACTTGACCCGTCGTCAATCAAGGTCAACGCTTCGCTGGGCGGCGGGTATATCACCAGTCCAAGGGTCATCCATCAGGTGATACTCCCTAAACCGAGAACGAGCTTGTAGCGTCCTCCAGCTAACAAGATCGTCAGCTCCATTGTCTGAATATGATCCGTCAGACACTGCCATGGAACGTCGAATACTATCGCAGTCGTAAATCTGGGCCTTGGAAAAAGGTCGATTGGGTCGTCCGCGCCCACATCGGTAAGCCAACAACATTGCATCACATCAATGCCCAGACCAGGACAGCTGAGATCTCCTCTGTAGACCATTGCATGGACATGGTCCGACAAGTAATCCAATGTGATAGCGACGTCTCCATGTTGGCCGCACGGTGGGTTGTCCAAGAAGATCAGCCGGTCAATTACATTCCCGCATTTAGCTCGACGCACATGTGCAGGAATTACGACGACGTTCTTGATGTAAGTTGAACCCTACGAAAACAATCTTGCAACGCTTGTGCTCATCCGCGTATGTAGTGGGTGGCCAGCCACGAGAGAGACAAGGCTTTCACTCCAGCGATTCGCGATGGCGACATCGTTCTGACACATCCGGAGGATGTCGAGAGGTGAATGCCGTAATGGGAAGCTCACGATGTCCACTACACCTCAGTACTAGTCGTCGAAGCCCGCCGATGCTTACCCTTGAGCATCTCCGCCAACTTCGACGTCGGTGTTCGACCAACTCGAGACGAGTACTCCAGATGACCCTCTTCCATGGACAG
Organism: Zasmidium angulare; assembly: GCA_002786045.1. NCBI lineage: Eukaryota > Fungi > Ascomycota > Dothideomycetes > Mycosphaerellales > Mycosphaerellaceae > Zasmidium > Zasmidium angulare. Next base: position 29,808 of record NHNX01000009.1, read on the forward strand.
TCCACTATCCTGGCTGCGATGAGCATGACTGAACATGCTGCGCCGGGACGTCGGCTGAGGCTCATGCTGGGACTGTCGTCGCATGGGCCGCTCATTCTCTTTCTCGTCTTCATCACCAGACGTCGGCTTGTCCTTCCGTCTGAAGCAGCGGCCTAGGAAGGAGAACACCTTCATGATACGTATGAAAGCGTTCCTGAATCGATTTCTCCAGAATGTCATCCCTCTATTGGTGTTCAGAGAGCCGATGAGGATGAAGAAGGGGACACAGACAGCCGCCAGTACGACGCCGAAAGTCCAGTAACTGGGAGTTTGTGGCATGTTGGTCATCCCAAAGACGGATGTGACAAACTGGGATGGCAGGAAGAAGATTGAGACAAGCGTTAGCAGCTTGATGTTGTGGCCCTGCTGTACTGTGGTCTCGGTTGCTTCGACGGACTTGCGGCTTTCTTTGACGCTGGTTCCGACGTAGAGCTCTTCACGAAGGCCTCTGATCTCGTTACGGCGTTCTTCGTTGCCGCCAATGAGCTTTCGGAAAGCTCTCATCTGTGTCTCGAACTTTTGTCGAAGAGCCGACATCCTGAACAGGACATTTAGTTGTATATCACTTGAGTAGGAATTCTCGACCAACACACCTCTTCTTGTAATACGTACTGCGAGGGCTTTCAGGATCAGCAATTGTCCAGAGTGTTTTGTCCTTGCCTTCCCAAAGCTCATCTGTGAAGTTGTGCTCAAACTCGTCAACAATCGTTCGAATGCTTTCATTCATTATGCCAAGAGTCTGGTAGGCCCAGAAGTATCTTCGAACGTACGTGAAGTGTTCGTCTTCGAATAAAAGGTCGTCACGATAAGTTGCGTCGAACATGAAAGAAGATGATGGTGTGGTGAGCTTCGTGACAGCTCGTAGTATGTCCTCGAACCGCCTTTGAGCATCACGAAACTCGCCCAACAGCGTCACCAAGAATGCCTCAGGACCATTGACGTAGTGCTTCTGAGTGTCGTGAACATCTGTGCTGCTCTTCAGATCAGGAAAGCATTGAAGATTCAGCAAATGCCAGGATGACCAGGGATCGTAGATGTTGCCATAGTCGTTCTGGTTCTTGGCACGCCGTGATGGGTTTCGAACCTAACATGTTAGCAAATGGGCTTGTACATGTATTTTCCACGCACCTTGCGAATCGGTTTGCCAGTCAGTGCGAGAGCAACGACAGAGTTACATCGGGTGATGCGGATGTGCTTGGGATTGTTATCAATCTCGCCCGAAGAAAGTTGCCAAGGCATTGGCTTGCAGTCTTCGCCAATGATGGTGAAATACTGGAAGACGAAGATTTTGCTGCTTTGTCGACGTGGGTCGAGATCAAATGCGCGGTGAACATCTGCCGTCGAGCCATCTGCAACGATCAGCTGCTTGAAGATCTCGTCCATATCGAACGTATTGCTGAGGGTATAATGCAGGGCGCCATATAGAATCGGGCTCAGCTCTCGCATGATCGTGATCCGTCCGATAGCTTTCCTGTCCTTCGACTGCGGATTTATATCCTTGATGCAATTCCAGATCGCCATCGCCTTTGAGCCTTCGTTTTCAAGACCAAAGCATTCAACGGCAAGTGGAGCACCATCAGAGCCAACATCCCACACTTGATGCCCACTGAGGTCGCTTCGATCTTCCGTGGGGCCACTTTGGGTAGGAAACAGCGTATGCTCTCTTCCATGGGACGCATTGTTGATCGCGCCATTGCCCAGAATGTCTTTTAGAATTTCCCATCCATACTCGTCCCAAGCAATGTTGACAAGGTGCTGACATAGTCCTTCTTGATCAAAGCTTGCCGACGTAAGGAGCTCTTGAGCGTAAAGCTGGTCGTCATTGTGCTCCTCATTTGACTCTTCGCCAGTGCCTTTGGAGAAAACGGATGGGGCACCTGGCGAGAATCCCGTGGAGGTCTTCCTAAGGCCAAAGTCGCTCACCACTGCCCGAGCTGTCTGATCTTTTGGGGTGTCGGTGCCGTTGCCAGCTACTTGAGCCTGTGGACGGCGAATAGGCGAGTCAGAGCCAGAGGCCAGGTTTGCAGAGAGCAGGTCGTGGACTTTCTGCATAGTTTCGAAGTAGGCGTTCTTCTGCGCTTCGAGCATTTGCAGCATGCCTCCCATTTGTGCCGTTGTTTGTGGCCTGTCTGTGCATTCCATTGCTGGCAAGGAAGCTGTGATACAGTCGGAAGCAATCCTGAACGAAGTTGACTTGAGGGACACGGCGCATACTTGACCCATGTTGTAGCTGTTGCAATGTCGCCGCTGTGAGCATCTCAAAAGCCAATCATCTCAACATCTGACGGTCTGGCAGCCATTGCGCAGACGGCTGCATGCATGGCCGACTGTACATGCATAGCGCACCAGTCTGTGCGAGCATCACCGAAGGCATCAGATTGAGGCATAAAGGCTTGCTTTGAATCAGTGGTGATTTGCAGGTCTGGTATCGATGGTGCTGATCGATACAACTGCAAAGTTGCAGGTGATGTATCGTCCTTAGAGCGTTGCCACGGGGCGCTAGAAAGGGGAGTTGCAAAAACGCACAGATCAGCAAGGAGCCCTAGCGGTGACGCCCACGACTTCAAATCCTCCTAGCAACTTCCACCACTCGCGACCACACCACCATCAACATCACGACGAACGAACACACTGCAGATCCACGACAGGGTTGTTTCTGCAATTGTACGTTATCGACTGGACCAGAATAACGCTGGCCAGCTTGGCTGCAAGACCACTATGGCATCACGGCTCGTCAAAGCGACGTCCCTCGTCGGCAACACAGCATGTCGACGCCACGGATCTGCAACCACCAAGCGTCGCTCAGCACCAGACGAAACAACACTTGCAGGCGCCCAGCATAAAGTCTCGTTATCTGCTCCCTCCCTTGGCCATCTGATCTCCGAGCTCAGCGCCACAAGGCCGGGCATGGAAGCTCTGAGGCAGCCCGGACAGACCATATCTGAGGAGCACAGGTCCTTGATCAGGGGTACTGCAAAGTTGATCCTCGGAGTGCCTCTCGTCATCGGCACTGGAATCGTTGGCTTCAACTACTTCCTCGACACGGAAGAAAGATGAACCACATATCAAAGGAAGCCTTGCTCCCAGTTTCAGTCTCTCGGCAAGCGAGATCTACACCCACTCCCACGAACCGCATATCAGAGCTCCTCGTAACACGGTAGATCCTGCCACCTTTCCGACAGCTGCATTTTCGCTACATCTCCCGATTTCGACTTCCTAGGTGTTCGAGCGCTTTTCCTCCTGGCCCGCCCAAACAGTCCACCAAGTCTTTGACTGAGCTGCCGATTATTCGGCGAACCCAAGCTCGACCGCCGCTCCACGTCTGGAAATGGCTTCCCCTCCTCAGGGAACAACGCGTTCAACGCCGCCACAGCCTTCTCCACCTCCTGGACCACGATCCTCAGCGCCGCATTCTGTGTTTCCACCGGCATGACCCCATCGTCGTCATCGTCCGAGAAGCTTCGCAACACGTCCCCTTCAAGGTCCATCAGTGCCAGGACTGAACAACATCCGCAGCTATTCTGGTTTATGCAAGTTATGACATGCTGGTCCAGATCGTCGTGGGACGGGATGCTGAAGGGTACTTCGCCAGCCAGCATTCTCTGAATGCAGCAGCAAAGTGAAGAGAGATCCAGAATTTCCTTGCCGATCGGGATGATGTTGGTCGCTTTTAGTCGTCCACTTGACACGATCACCTCCATTTGATGTTCCAGCCTCGCTGCCATCTGACACGCCATATCGCGGACATCTGGTGGTAGTTGCAAAAAGCTGCTCGCAGCGTCGACCGAGCTCGGAGGCGTCAAGGCGCCTGAGAAGCGTCCTCCCGGCATCTCGTGCGATCGTGGCGTCTCGTATAGGGTGTGCGCTTCAGGGTCCTTCGATGTCCAAAACGTCTGGGCAAGCTTCCTTGGTGGAGCGCACAGAGTTCTTATAGGACTACCTTCGTCCACTCGAATCTGGGGGATTCGCCCGTCCGCCGCCACTTTTATCCCACACTTCCAACTGCAAGCTACACGCACAGTCGGGCCGGGAATTGAAGAGGTTTGTTTGCTGCAATGCGTCGTGATCAGTGCTCTGCAGCAGCAGCACGCGGGACGCTCAGTCAGTCGGTGGGGTGACGAGAACGTGACCAATTCTTCCGGCTTCGCTGGCAAGATAGAAGAAGAGAGCAATGAACAGATGTGCAGATGTACAGAAGATGATCACGCCAACAAATGTTCAACAATAGCTTAGAAATGAAACACGCTTTGAAACAGAATACCGGCCGCCCGCGCTGCAAGGGAAAGGGAAGCGCAGCAGGTGAAGTGTGGTTGAGAGGGTGCCAACCGTGCAAGCTGTGGTCGAGAAAAAAGTTGGGCGCAAAATCGGACCTCGCCAGACGCCGAAGCCGTCCGCGGGAGATGCGATGCAATGCGAAGCAGGCAAGGTAGGAGGTAGATAGAAAAGGCACGGCGTAAGCAGCAGTATATGAAGAAAGTACCTGATGAGTTTCCTGCCTCTCTCTCTCACCCGTCGCACCGCGTCAGCCCGCGGGATAGCGTGTCCGTGTTCGAAACGGTCGCTGCTGATGAGCTTTTTCGTACGATCGAAGATGGATGGTGGTGCTTGGGACGAAGTGGCGCCAAGCGCGCCTTGAAACTTGTCGTTCCTGAAAGTTCCGAGTTGCTGGAACTTGGGATTACAGCTCTGCTTATGCTATATATGAACTTGGAAAACCTATTTCGAGTGCTCTGGTTGAACAATTACAACGATGTCAACGTGCCGATAATCGGGACGGTCGGTGGTGGCTGGGCCGAGCTTCCACGCAAAATGTGGGAGAGCATGCATGAACGCGGCTACGAGATGCCGTGGATGCAGATGAGTGGAGGTGCTGAGGTTTCGTTGAAGTCAAGCAGGATTCAAGCTGTCTGTACACACGAGAGAGCCATTGATGCTCATGCGGATGTGATCAAAGACCAATCATACATGTACCGTCTTCGGTCTTGCGCTGGCGCTATACCTCCAACCCACCTTCTGTAAACTCTCCAGTCCCGACCCTCTTGATATGAGCCTTCCCATAGTTCGGCTGCACAACAGGAAAGCCCTCTTGTCCATCTCGATTGCTCCTCCAAACACCTCCATCTTCAAACCACTCTTCTTTCCAGATCTCCACCTTGGCCTTGACCTTCTCCAGACACTCTTCTCCTGCTACCCAAGCTGCCTTTCTATGAGGCGCAGACACGGCGATCAATATGCTCTCCTCGCCAATATCCACTCGTCCCAGCCGGTGCGTGACCGCGATGCTTACCAGGGCGTGGTCTTGCAGTATCTGGCGACAAATGCTCTGCAACGTCTTCAAAGCGAGAGGTGCGTAGGTAGAGTAGGAAAGATGCGTGACGGTCTTTTGATTGAAGGAGTCGCGGGTGCAACCTAGGAAGATATGTATACTTAGCTATCTGTGATGTCGAAGTCAGCCTGACTTCGCGTGAAAGTGTCTGTGGTCGTGATTGTGCGAGGGAGCAGACTCACCAGCGAACAAAACTACAGCGCCTGCCTTCGCGCTCTTGACTCTGGACATTTGCTTTTGCGCGTCGAGTGGGTCGTATGTAAGAGAGACGAAGACATCTTTCTCCTCGAGGCTTTTCTCGCCGTCGAATTTGCGGACGTCGGGTCCTGTAGCTTTCGGTATTACATTTTCAGCCATTCTTCATACACGTGTGACGAGATATGGTGTTCGGAATCAGTGGTGTCATGATGCAGAGCCAAGAGAGCTTCGAACAAGGAGCAATGGCAATGGCTGAGGGGTCACTGGGAAGACGAATCCCGGAACGCTCGGCGGGTTCCGAGAGCACATGACCGACAACAGGGGAGCTGAAGCCGAGTTGCTGTCCTGGCCTCAGACTTGACCTTCTGTTCATCAACAAGACTCGGTATGTATGTCGCGGAACATTGAGCTATGGCTCGCGACTGATTCTGGATGTAGACTGCCATTGCCCAGTGCATTCTGATCGAAGCTCTCCGACTCAACGCGCCAGCGAACAAGCACTCGCCAGACTGCCAAGGTGAAGCCGGCTGCCTGACAATCGTTACAACTGTGGACTTGAAAGAGAGACTGTCATCTGTATTTGGAAGAGGCTGCGACATTGAGTCGGAGGAAAGGTGCCGGAGAACTGTATTATACTTGCTACGCGCTGTTTGGTGTTGTGAGCCAGGGCAACGAGAAACTGTACGTATGAGCCATGTCTGAGACGTCACTGGGAGTGGTGGGAGCAGCAACGATACCATGTCTGACACACTGCTTTGCGAAAGACGATGAGACTGATTGTATGATACTCAGACCTGACCTGCTTGACGTTGCTCGAGGCGTGTACATAAGCCGAGAAACGCAGGACACTTACTCTAGCCCAGTCCCGCATTGACACTCATTGACATCTTACTCGCCTTCCATATCATCGGATCCCCGGGCAGAAGTTGCCTGCCATGTCTGGAGAGGACGACACTTTCGACATTGACATCTATGGCGACGAAGGGCAGGAGAACCAGCAAACGCAACAAGAGCTAGACCCAGAAGACCGGCTGTTCGATGACGATGACGACTATGGCTACGATGGCACAAACAACGGGCAAGGTTCAGGGCAGCACCATGAGGGTAACAACGGTACAAATGCCACTTCAGAACAAGCACAACATAGAGACGACCAAAGCAACACGAATACGGGCAATCCCCAAGGCACCAAGCGAAAGGCCGAGCAAGAAGACTACGGCGATGACGAACACCGCAACCGACAGCCTTCAACGTCCGCAGCCTCACATCAACAGCAGCAGCCAGATCCCTCGGCAACGGCAGCTCTCAAGATTCACGACCTCCACTGGTGGACAACCGAAGAAGACCTCCGCGCATACTGTGCCACAGCAGCAGTAGAAGACCACCTACGAGACATAATGTTCGGCGAGCACAAAATCAACGGCAAATCTCGCGGCGAAGCATACCTCGAATTCAGCACCGCGGCGGCGGCAGACGCAGTCAAGAAAGCGCTTGAGGTGCGATCACCACCGAATGCAGAGAAAGGCGAGACCGAAGGCAAGAGAGCGAACCCGTTCCACGTCTACTTCTCGCCCATTGGCAACCCGTTCAAGAATCGAGACAGCGGTGCGCAAGGGAAGAAGGAATTCACGCCAACACACAGCGGCCGAGGTGGCGCGTACAACAACTTCAACAACCGAGGTGGAGGCGGCTTCAGAGGCGGGGATCGCGGCAACTTCAACAATCGCGGTGGTGGATTCGGCAATAGAGGTGGCTTCCAGGGTGGGATGAACCAGCAGCAGGGAGGGTGGAATGCCGGCGGGATGGGAGCTATGGGAGGTGGTGGTTTCAACAATCCTATGATGGGGATGGGCAATATGGGTATGATGAATGGTATGGGGATGGGGAATTTTGGTGGGATGGGCAGAGGTGGGATGATGAATCGTGGTGGCTTCAACGGCATGGGTGGCATGGGGATGGGTATGGGTGGACGCGGGAATATGATGGGTGGTGGTGGACGAGGGGGTTGGGG